>VVHJ01035162.1:0-14834 GCA_015107715.1 Tylochromis polylepis
GGATGTTCAAGGCTTGGGAAATCTTTTTGTAGCCTAAGCCTGCTTTAAATTTCTCAATAACTTTATCCCTGACCTGTCTGGTGTGTTCTTTGGACTTCATGGTGTTGTTGCTCCCAATATTCTCTTAGACAACCTCTGAGGCTGTCACAGAGCAGCTGTATTTGTACTGACATTAGATTACACACAGGTACACTCTATTTAGTCATTAGCACTCATCAGGCAATGTCTATGGGCAACTGACTGCACTCAGACCAAAGGGGGCTCAATAATTATGCACACCCACTTTGCAGTTATTTATTTGTAAAAATTGTTTGGAATCATGTATGATTTTCGTTCCACTTCTCACGTGTACACCACTTTGTATTGGTCTTTCACATGGAATTCCAATAAAATTGATTCATGTTTGTGGCAGTAATGTGACAAAATGTGGAAAAGTTCAAGGGGGCCGAATACTTTTGCAAGCCACTGTATTGTTGATGACTTGATAGATTTTAGGGTCTGGAAATGGGAACGCAACACCTTATTGTGTACAATTTTAAACACTCTCTAGCAAAGGCATGCATATAACAAACCTATATTCAAATTTAATATACAGTCAAAGCAAGAAACAGGTTTTTTTTTGTTTGTTTCAATCCCACAAACTCAGCACATTTTCCAGCAGACCTTTTTCAAGAATCATGTTTCAGAAGCATTCAAGCATTCAGAATCAAGTTACAGAACTAAAAGAAAACCATTTGGCTTTCAAGGGGGAGCGCTCCAGGAATGCTGACCTGCTGGTTTGCGGGAGTGGAAAGGAAGTTCGTCCAGACTCTCTGTGCTTTTATAGAAAGACCACAGATGATTTAGCTATGCACCAGTATTAATCTGTCAGCTTGGTTTGTGTTCTGGGCTAGAGGGAATAGAAGAGGTTCTACACTGTGCAGGTGTTATTGGGGTTGTTTGTGTCATGACAGCCTGTCTTCGTGAATGCTTCACATAGATCCCCAAGGTTATACG
Organism: Tylochromis polylepis; assembly: GCA_015107715.1. Taxonomy (NCBI): domain Eukaryota; kingdom Metazoa; phylum Chordata; class Actinopteri; order Cichliformes; family Cichlidae; genus Tylochromis; species Tylochromis polylepis. Next base: position 997 of record VVHJ01035162.1, read on the forward strand.
CCAGCCCTGCTGTAATTGCCACTCATGATCCTGCCCTAGAAACAACAGCTGGGTGTATGTCTCCTCCACTGAGAGCAGAAGGGCAAAAACGGGTGAGAGGTAGCAGCAAGAATAGAAATGGGAATTTGTTAGAGGTAAGGTAGGGAAAATAAAAGGTGTTATTATCATATTTCTGTCAAACTACCAAAGAAACCCCAAGCTCTTGGTGACTATAGGAGCAAAGAGGATCAGTTCTCCAAAAGAACCTGGATAAGGGAGGAGTAGATATTGCTTGTGACCAGTTGTGGAATGAGGAGAAAGAGAAGAGGGAAAAAAGCAGCATAGTGAGACAAGGAACAACAGACAGCTTAAAATACAAACTACTGGAGCCAACAAAAATGTATAGATGTATGTGTGTGCACTCATGTGACTTTTTTGTTTATTCTATCAAGAATGGCAGCAGAGAGAATGCAAAACATGCGTAAATTGTTTTTACATGTGAATGTAATAAAGATATGAGCCAAACCTAATTTCTTTGACAAAATTTGTCTTCTATTTGTTTGTACTTACTTTTTACTATAGGAATCTGGAAGGGAATACCTATTTGGTACTAGACTCATAAGCTGCAGTGGCAGGGTGTCATCATGGGGATGAGAGGTTTCTTTTTGGGCTTCTTAACTATGGCCCTCGTCCTCCAGTTTGCCACTGCTGGCCTTGTCAGGAAGGTCATCCGCCATCGCAGAGAGGCTCTGATGCCGAAGAAAACCCAGGAGAACCTCACACTGCCCCATCCTGACCAGCCAGTAGTGTTCAACCATGTCTACAACATCAACGTCCCCTCCACGTCGCTCTGCTCTGTGGACCTTGACTCACCAGGAGGTACTGACCTCAAACACAAGACTGTCCCTATGGAGATGCAGAACACTGAGCAAATGGAACACACGATGGATGGTGACAATCAGATCGTGTTCACCCATCGCATCAATATCCCCAAGCAGGCATGCGGTTGTGAAAACCAGCTGCCAGACATCAAGGCTATCCTGAGCAGGCTAGAGATGCTGGAGTCAGAGCTGTCTAGTCTGAGGGAGCAGTGCAGCAGTGGAGTAGGTTGCTGTGGAGCTCAAGTTACAGGTAGGTCTACATCTGTTACTGTATATGCACTCACTGTAATTAGAAGTGATATAATGACAGTGTGTTTACTGTACATGTAGGCTCTGTCCACATGTGTACAGGCATTTTAATAAACATCGGCCAAAATGCACAGAAAAAGCTTTTGTCCTTAAAGGTGCAACCAATAATTCTTTGAGGTTATTTGATAGAAAAAAAAGATTGTTTTTTAATTAATCTATTAAAAATACATATGGCTGGGCAGTACTTTGTGGAAGCCACTACGTTCCCCAATATATTACAATGGTCAGAAAGGACGTCTCTCTTCTGACAAATTGTGTTTTAACCATGTGCCTAGAGACTGTGCGCATACGTAATATGCCACAGGTGGAGAAAATTTTAATTTGTGTCTACATCTTCATTTAGGATATGAAGGATCATACCTATGCTTTGGAGAAGGGGTCCCGATCACTAAAGAAGCAAAAATGCATAGGAAAGCAAGAATGCCACCGCCATTTTAATAAAATGTCATCCTCTTCCTCATCTTCTCAAGCCTCAACTCCTGAACCGAAGTCAGGGCTCTAACACAGGAAAACAAAAACTTATTTGCAATATTGTCGTAGTTACTTATTGCCAACAGATTACACATGCAACCCTGATGTCTCTGGACAGTTGACAATGAGCCAGCTAAACAACAATAGCTGATTATGAGCTAGCAGCATACCAGCTAATTTTACACTCAAGTGTCCGAAATTCTGATAAAAGGACTAGGTGTTACAATCCCTGATAATGCATTGCTTCAAATGGATATCAAATGGCTTCAAATGGCTACCATGAGGAAAGGCAGCCTGAGATCTCCACCAGCAGGACACCTCGCCAGCTGCGATATCCATTTGAAGCAATGCATTATCAGGGATTGTAACACCTAGTCCTTTTATCAGAACCTGATTTATTGCTAAGTGTTCATATTATTCAAATGTGTTAAAATATAATGGGTACAAAATGTATTTTTTCACACAAACAGTAACAGAAAGACACCAGCCAGTCGCTGGGGGGTACAGTCTAAATTTAATATTACTGATCTCTCCTAGGTGACTAAAACATGTTTATCCTATAGCAGCCACTGTAGCTAGGATTAGGCACTTGATCTGAAATCTACTGAAATATATTATTGAAAATTTTACACAAAATAAAAAGCATTTTTGGTCACTGAAAATAACACTTTTTTTTGGTTTGTTTGTTTGTTTGCTTTTTTTGCCTGTCCTGTTTGGTACTTCAGCAATCAAAAATAACACTTTTAAAAAACTCTTTCCAGGATGAGGAGTATTAGAAACTATATGTGGATGAGGAAATAGAAGAATTTGTCTTGCAACATGTATAATAATATGCAAGTATGCATCTTTATCTCCTTTTCTGATGTCAAACTTGGTGGGAGTTAAGTTAAAGCTGACCAAGGTAACTTTCTTTTAAAGACTATGATATTGCATATTTGAAGTCAATAATGACTTACATGACCTGCACAGATGTTTTTCATCTCTCAAGACTGCCCGTCAAAAAAATGTCAGGAAACTAACGAATAATCTGTAGACAGCAGCCAGTTATCAAAAAAATTAAAAAAAATTAAAAATTGTTATTGAAATATGTAATTGTGCAGTCCAAATTCAGTTTAATCCAGACAACCTATGGTTGAGTTGAATATTTAGAGCAGAAGAGTATGAATAAAGTTATTTGGGGATTGATGAGTAATTATTTCCCCGACTTCAGGTGGATGCTGGGGTGGTAGAAGGGTTAAAGAAGGAGCTGGTGATACAGGGCCACAGCAGCACTGACTTGTCAGTCATAATTCCAATTTGGTTTCCAGGTTGTATATCGTATGGTCATCTGTTCATAACCATTTAGTAACCAAGTTAGTTATCAGATATTGCTACTTTAAACAAAGGGCATATGCATTTAATTTCTTCATTAAATTAAAATAATGTTAATCTCTCTTGTTCAGAAGATAATGTCAGTGTTTCTGCCATATTTGCTGGGCAGAGGCTTCAATTACTTAGACTTCACAAGTTTAACACAGTGGCTTCTGTTTGTTTCATACTTTTACAAAAAATATTTTACAGGACTAACTGAGTAATGCACATTTGCAATAGTTTAAGAAGAAATCCTTCTCCTTTTTGCCATTCCTCAGGTGAAGTGTCCTCAAAGCCCTACTGCAACGGGCGTGGGAACTGGAGTACTGACACCTGTAGCTGCGTATGTGAGCCTGGATGGAAGGGACCCAACTGCACTGAACCTGAGTGCCCCAGTGACTGCCAGGACCAGGGCCGCTGTGTAGATGGCAAATGTGAATGCTTTGAGGGCTTTGGTGGGGATGACTGCAGTATTGAGCTCTGCCTGCTCGACTGTGGCGACTATGGTCACTGTGTTGATGGGTCCTGCCTCTGCGAAGACGGTTTCGTTGGTGAGGACTGTTCTCAGACCAACTGTCTCAATAACTGCCTGGGCCGCGGACGCTGTGTGGACGATGAGTGCATCTGCGACCATCCATGGACAGGTTTCGACTGTTCTGAACTCATCTGTCCAAACGACTGTTATGATAGAGGACGCTGCATTAATGGTACCTGCTACTGTGAACAGGGCTACACTGGGGAGGATTGCGGTGAGCTCACTTGTCCAGGCAACTGTAACGACCACGGCATGTGTGTGAATGGCCAATGTGTGTGTCACACTGGCTACACTGGCGAGGACTGCTCTAAGCTCACCTGCCCCAAAGACTGCACTGAGAAAGGTCACTGCTTCAATGGGAAATGCATCTGTGATCCCGGATTTGAAGGTGAAGATTGCTCAGTCCTCTCATGTCCTGACAACTGCAGCAACAGGGGACAGTGCATTAATGGAGAATGTGTATGTGATCTAGGATATCAAGGTGAAGACTGTAGTGAACTCTCCTGCCCCAACAATTGTCAAGACCGTGGCCACTGTGTGAATGGGCAGTGTGTATGCGAGAAAGGTTATGCTGGTGAGGACTGTAGCATCAAGACCTGTCCAAAAGATTGCATGGGCCGTGGAGAATGTGTGGATGGCAAGTGTGTGTGTTTGCCTGGCTTTAGAGGGAAAGAATGTGGTGAGTTGACCTGCCCCAATAACTGCCTGGACCGTGGTCACTGTGTGAACGGACAGTGCGTTTGTCATAAGGGTTTCACTGGTGAGGACTGCAGTGAGAAGACATGTCCCAAGAACTGCCTAGATAGAGGCTACTGTGTAGATGGCAGCTGTGTGTGCTATGAGGGATTCACTGGTCCAGACTGCTCCATATTAACCTGCCCAGAAGATTGCCACAACCAGGGGCGCTGTGAGAATGGAGTGTGTGTCTGTGATGAAGGATTCATTGGACAGGACTGCTCAGAGGGTAAGACAGTTTATATGTACTGTGTAGCTTTCTAATAAAATCATTACCTACACAGATAACTTTTTACTTTGCCCATGTTTAGGGTTAGGAAGTGTTTTAGCTATGTTCTCAATTCGCCAGATCATTGGCAACTCAGTCTTTTGGGTAGGCGTTGGATTTTGTTTTAATCTAATGATTAATAGGAAGTTTACTTAAGTAAAGACTCCTTGTAATGTAACACAATGTAATATTACAGAAGTTTTAGCATCAAAATACACTTAAGTAAGGTTTTTTTAGTCTGTTGGTAGTGTGTGCCACCACACAGCAGCTTTTAGTCATGCTGTCTTAAATTGTTTTAATTAATGGGAGGGGAAAAAAGGTGAAGAGCTGTGAATGTGTTTCACTTCTTGTGTGGGCGAGACCTAAAATGTGCATTCTCTACATTTATAATTCTTTTATATGTAGATTGGTTTATGTAGTGCTGATTAGGCAAGAAGCTGTCGCAAGGTAAATATTTATCTTATCTGAATTTATTTTTAGCCAAATATGCCAAATAAGTGAAATTTTAAACTTTTAGCCATTTGACTTATGACAGTATAAATTCACATGTATCTAAACAATTCAATTTAAAGGTTTAGACATTTGATTGAATTTGATTGTCAGTTTGTAAAAGCTATCACCAGTACCAAAGTAATTTACTGTGACTGGGAGTAACGTGCCAAATTTTTTGTTATAAAGGACCGGAGTCTCACTGGTTATTACACATCTTCCAATTATAGACTGGTGCATTGCTGTTATAATTAACACTTTATCCAGAGATATTCTGAAAATAGCCGAATAGAATCACTTAAATCAGATTTTAAGTAATTTTGCCTAAATTTGCCTTCTTTTTATTAAGACACCCTCTCTTTTTTCTTATCTTATTAAGTAAAAATAATCTTGAACAGTTGCAGTGAATTATTATTATTAATTTTAATGGGCTTAATTTCAATTTGTGGATGATGATTTCTCATTACAACCAACTTAGCTATCTTCTCCCAAGCTAATAAAAAGTTACATGGAAAAATGTTTAAACGTGGTTTTGGAAGCTACTGGTTAAAAATCAGCTCTTTAGTGGTGAGGCTTGAATTTGCACAGAGATAGTAGTTAAAGTTCTAAAGAGCTCTGATTACACTACAGCTTACATTACCACAAAATAGGCGTCAACCTTGTATATCTGAATTTAATAATGCTATAAATTAAAATAGAGTTATTATGGTATTTCATTAACTGTTGAATGGAAAAAAAGTTTTCTGACATGGACCAAAAAATATTTATATTTTCTCCAAAGTAGTCCTTTTTGCCTGTCTCTAAAACATAGATTTCAAGTAAGGCTTCAGGGCTAGGGTTTGGGTTGTCACTGATGAAGACTTAACATCCATCCCTTTCAATTGAATTTTGCAGATTTGGCAAAGAAAAAAAGAAAAACTTACAAGAACTGTAAGAGTGAAATACACAATACCTTGTTTGAAAAGTAAAAAAGAAAGAGGAGAAAAAGAGGTATGAGGAGAACTTATCAACTGTATGCTGCTGTTGCCTTTTGCTTATGTTCATCTATTTAGGCCAGGCAGTAAATACTTTGGGAAATACTTCTTAAGTGTCATGTTTAGAATGACACTTAAAAAAAACTAACTAAAAACAAGCTTTTATTAAGGTGAGGCTGAAAACCCAAAAGCAGGGAAAAACAGTCCATAAAGCCAAACTGGAGACACATGAGGGAAAACACGCAGGCAGATAAACAGTACAACACAACAAAGGACTAAGGCATACAAATGGCTTAAATACACACAGAGTTAATGAAAAAAATGGAAAACACCAGGGTATACAGCAGAAAGTAATTAAGGACATCAAGACAAGGGGAGCAAAACTAAATACAACAAACACGACAGAAGAGAATATCAAAATAAAACAGAAAGTAACTAAACTTGGAAACATCTAACACCATGGCAAAGACTTAACAACAAGACACAGGTAACACAAGGGAGGCGGGATGACTAAAACTTAGTAAATAACTTAGTGTTAAGTACCTAAGTACCTAAAACCTACATTCTTTTTAATGGCAACCATATATTTTGTATATATTCATTTTGTTTTCTTCGTTCTTTTTAAACCTACTTTAAGAACTTTGTAGTGCAGTAGAAAACAGTTAGATAACGGATATTTACTTTGATTACATAAACATTATGGAGAAGAAGGCAATAGATAATAGGTATTGATTAGTAAATAACTGGGCATAAATAACTTGTGCTTATTATATAATATTATACTACAGAATATTTCTGACTCACTAGCCAGCTAATTCTCTGATCACCAGTAACCCAGCTAGGTTTGGGTTTTGTTTCAATCAAATGCTACATAGGTACATTTGGAAAAAAAAGAAAAGAAAAGAGGATGGTGTATCAAATGAAGTGTAACATTATGGCAGTACAGTTTTCCTCCTGGGTTTTTCAAATAGGCAAAAATCCCAGAAAAAAAAATACATTACCCAAACCAAACCAAGTCCTAGGTGAAATGGTAGATGGACTGGTTTTTATATAGTGCCTTTTTACCTTACCGGAGTATTCAAAGGACTCAACATCCTTATTTACCAATTCATACAACTTTTTTCTACACCTTGCTAGCTAACATTCACCCACATTCATCCTCTGATGAACATACTGGAGAGAAACTTGGGATTGAGTATCTTGCCCATGAACACATAGGCATGCAGATTGGAGCAGCCAAGGAGCCTACCACCTTCCAATAAGTAGATGACCTATTCTACCTCTGAGCTGCAGCCACCCCGCTGTGAGCCACCAGTATCCACATGGATATAAAGAGGTTAAAGTTATTCATTCCACAGAGCACTTTACAATGTGTTTGTCACACACAGGAATAGCATGGCAGACAAGAGCTGCTTGTCTGCTATGAGGAGTAACATGGAGTGTTACCAGTGTCTTGCCCAAAAAGACTTTAGAGGTCAACAAGTTTTCAGCATTGGTGCAGATCAGTGATTTTCAATGTTTCTCTGCAGTGTCACCACCGAAGGACCTAACAGTGGTGGAGGTCACCCCAGAGACAGTAGACGTATCCTGGGAAAATGAGATGCGTGTGACAGAATACCTGATCACCTATGTGCCCACGGCCTCTGGAGGCCTAGATTTGGACATGAGGGTGCCTGGGGACCACAAGATGGCCACTATTAGGGAGCTAGAGCCTGGAGTGGAATACCTGATCAGTGTCTATGCTGTGCTCAGCAATAAGAGGAGTGTTCCTGTCAGTGCTAGGGTGGCAACATGTAAGTGTAAGATTCTAAAATGCAACTTATAGTATAAATGTAGATGAAAAATTGTAAGAGTGTTTATCATATTTCCCTTAACAGATCTTCCTGAGCCTGAAGGTCTCAAGTTTAAGTCAGTGCGGGATACTTCTGTGGAGGTGCAATGGGACCCATTGGATATTGCTTTCGATGGCTGGAACCTCATCTTCAGAAACACGGTTAGTTCTGCTACCTGACCTCATGTGTTCCAAGTGGTAGTTAAGCCATTATTTACACTTTGCACCAGAGGAAACCAATCATTAAGAGCCTAATGTGCATATCTGAGGATGGGGTTTAGAATCTTCTTGGAAAATGGTATAGCCACGCCAGAAGACAAAAACACAGCAGTTAAAACTGTAAGCAAGTCCTGACAGCTCCAGTGACCATAAAGCACAGAGTGAATGTCTCTGTTTAACACTTTATTTTCCTTTTAGAGTGTTTATACAAACCTTTCCAGACAGGGCTACTTGGACTTGTTCAACACTATTAAACCAAATTCCCTGTCAACTCTTAAATTCAGTTGCCACCCAGAATGCTTTTATGTATGATCTGACTGGTTTATTTTTCCCTCTTTCGCTTTACGTGTGATGCCAGGACTAGTCTTTGTAGTGGGTGCTGATTGGTGTGTGTGTGTGGGGGGGGGTTGTTTTTTTTTTTCTTTGGTGCTGGCAGAAAGAGGAAGACGGTGAGATTCTGAACTCCCTGGGCCGACCGGAGACCACCTTCGAGCAGTCGGGCCTGGGTCCAGGCCAGGAGTACGAGGTCAAACTGGAGGTGGTGAAGAACAACAAGCGTGGACCACCTGCCTCCAAGAATGTCATCACAAGTGAGTCTACACATTTATACTGGCTGATCATTCTTTGCTTAAAGTAACTGCAATGCTTTTATTGCAGAATATATTCAGTTTGCAGTTTTTTAAAATCTCTGCTGGAGCACATTTATTTTTCACATAAATCTGGGATACATAAAGTATTTTTTATTTTATAACAGGATCCTCTAACTATGTATTTAAAAAAAGAAAACCATTAACCATACTGAACAAACCCTAACCTCTTTATTTATGGTCTTGTTTTTTAAACATGTCTCAAATCCATCAAATTTGCTTCTTTAGAGATTTTACGTGCACTTAGAACATACATTACTTTTAATCGAAATTGAAATTATCATTATCATATCATTCATATCATATCAGGATTTTCTGAAGCCAATTAGCATAAAAAAGGATTTATCTCAGCTGAAGGATGTTTATGCATTTTAATTTCTAAATACTTTTTGTATATTAAGCCTGGGCAAATTTTTTAACATTTAGTCCCAAAAATCACAGACGGTGTCATATACAGAAATAGGGATTGCAACTGTCACTTATAGCTGTCAAAGTTAAATACAAAACAAGTTGTCACTTTTCAGTATACGTTCATTTTTTTCTGGATTATCTGTCGTGTAGCCAGAATGTACTGGAAACACCCTGACATGTCAGTCCTGAGTGGTTAGCTCATTAGATAGCATTACACTGCTGTGGTTCAGTAGGGGCAGTAAAATGTGATATGGATTTTCAGATATCTGCATTATTGACTTTATCTAGCTAAAAAACCTAAAGGCCTGTAAGACTCTGAGGGAATCAGACCTGTGGATCATGTAAAATGAGGAAACAGGTTGTAACTATGACTTCACCAGCCAGAGAAGCCAGCAACCAACAATGAGTTTTAAGGTGTCCTGACTAGGGGATAGATTAAAATGTTGCTCCAGCTCTTGTTATAGTTGTTAAATTTTCTTTAAAAGTAAGGCTACATGGTTAGCATCCCTAGCCAAAACTTATACCTAAACTCACAGTGTGTGATCCGTTACCCCAATGAGATTTCTCTTTCAGCAGAACAAATTCAACAGGCACAGCAATGTTCGTCTCTTCCAGCAGTAACTTTAATGAATGACAGGCCTAGGTGACATGTTTGTTTATTTACAGCCTGTATGGAAATACCATCATGCCATAACCTTTGCAAAATTCACAATTATTTAAAGCAGAACTAGTAAATTAGCACTGCTGCTGCAGATAAACAAAATAAAAGGATGTGCAATAATACAGTATGTGATGGTTCCCTTATTCTTATGAGATGCATTTACTCCATTCTGAGGAAAGATGCAAACTACACCCCAACTCACTGTTATTGGAGGATGTGAAGAAAAATAAAGGACTTCGCAAAAGTTTTTCTCACATGGTGGGACTTTTTTCAGTTTCTTATTGAAAAGATAGATGGTATAGTAGAGGGGGACATAACCTCAGTGACATCACACACTGGTTGGAGAAGTCCCATTTTGAAGGCTTGATTTTAGCACACTGGCTATTTGGCCATATGTTTTTATTATTATTATTTTTTATTTTCATTTCTTTTAGAACAACTTTATCAGGTGACCAACAGGTTTCAGCTTCTGGCCTTCATCAGGGTCATTGCAAAATATCAAACAGTTTGTATTTAAATAAAAAAACAGGAAACAGAAAAAATCCAAGTGGACCAATCACACATTCACAAATAAACAAGCTGACCAATTAGCATTTAATGAGGTGGTACTGGCTGATTGGTTAATTGGTTAAGCCACAGCCCAAATAGGTTCTGAACTAAACCACTACAGATTAAAAGGGGAAAAAATTCCCCACGTGTCCAAAAGTAATTCATACTCACAATTACACAGAAAAATCCAAACAAGTTAGTATAAAAATAAAGTAAGTACAGGAACTTAAAAAAAACTAAAAAATAAAGGGGGGGGGGAGACAATTCAAAAATATAGTTACAAACAGAGAAACACAAAAGTAAAAATCACAGAAACTCATCAATAGATGCATCTTCATTCATACCTGTAGGATGTAAACTCTTTAAACAAAATATCCAGAATGCTTCTCTTTTTTTTCTGAAAAAATTTATATTACCACCTCTTTGACTGGGTTTAATGGCTTTAATGGCCTATAAAAAATAAAGGTGAATGATAATGTCTTGCAATAGGACCGGTTAAATCATTTTTCTTAATCAGAGTTCTGTGTTCATTAATTCCTTCTTTTAGAGGGTGGGATGTTTCTCCTATATATATTTTATTGCATGGGTACTGTATCATGAAGATCACATTTTTAGTTTTGCAAGTGATAAACCTTTTATGTCAATGATGCCACTAATAGGGTCTATAAATGACTTTGCATCTTTTGTGTATTTACAGTTTATGCAAGACGCACATTTGAAATTACCTTGTAGGTTATGACTTATCAAGGTTCTTTCTGGAGTTTTAGGGTCCTGGAAAGCTCTTTGAATGTAAATTTACATTGTACAAACTGATTAATGGAACAAACAGATGGTTTTGTGTGGTATACTGTATTACATGTCTGTGTCCAAAGTGACAAAGCTTACACATTGTTTAGACAGTGCTGGCATTTTAATGAGTTAATTCACAGCTGCCATTACACATTTTTATGTGCACAAGAAGGGAAAATGAAAATACACCCCAAACTGGCATTTTTCGTTATTTAACTTCAGCAGCTGCAAATGAATTTTACTTCAGACCTGGACCCATCTGGCTTCGCTGGGTAAATAGAGAATGCAGATTTCTCCATTATATCTAACAGTATGAAGTTTAAAAAAAAAAAAACATAAGCTTCATTGGCAAAGAGAATTGTGTAGGTGGCATTAGTGCATATTTCTAGAAAAGCCTAAAGAACTGGGTAGTAAAAATAGTAATTACATGTGAATAACAGGACCAACAGTAGCCAAACAGCAACCCAAAACTAGTGTTACTGGAGTGGCAAACAGAAACATTAAATGTTAAATATTGTGTATCAATACTTTGTTTATAACAGTGTGCAAATGCATGAAAATCAGGTCAGATCTTTTAACCTCCAACAACAGTATTACCCTTTGGGGCACATATGTGGACTTCTTACAAACAAGAGCCTCCTATGGGTTAGTCCATGTGCTTCCTTTTGTGCTACCATGAAGATATGAGTCCAGATAGGCATTTTATACCTTTAGAGGAAAGTAAGATACGGTAGCTGTTTCTCTATGTTTACACTTTCTGTATAAACACCTTGTTGAAGGGGAAACGGGTACAGCCTGTTGACCCAGCCTCTCACCCTATGAGAGCTGAAATAGGCTCCTGGGGCCTTGAACGGGATAAGCGGTGAAGTAAATAAATGAACGAATGAATACATTTCTGCATATAAAATTTTTCTCAACGGATATATTTAAAAAGCTTTTTAACACACACACACACACACACAATATGAAATGGAATGCATGTTTTATATGTCTTACATTTTCTTAAGCATATATGTGTTAACACCACATGGATTATGAGGTCTGGTGCTCTTCATGTCATTCAGGCTCTCTTAATGTCTCCCGTTATGCCAGCTTGCAGGCACATACTCTTGGATTTGCATGCTGAAGGGCTAATTGTATGAAGTGAATCGCTCAGCTCTCCCCTCTCTATTTCCTCTTCCTACCTAACCCACCATGTGTAGGAGGCACCAGTCAGTCAAGCAGTCAGGCTCAGAGGGCAGCTGGCCTCCTGGAAGAATAGTACCATGACACTCAACCGAAACTCTCACAGTCTCCTTAGAAGACAAATCAGTATTAAGCTCAAATGCAGATTTTTCATTTTATCAGCCACACACAGTGGGTTGACTTTCCTAAACTTGCTTACATGTGACAAATCAATTTGAGCAGCAGTGAAAAGGCACCCTTCATGGAGCCGGGAATTGATAGTTAGAATAACCTATTAATGCAAACAGGCTGTCACATTTTTCAGCACCTGCATTACTGAAATGATGATATTCAAGCCCCCCCAACTTCCTCACTTCAAGGTCTGTGGTCAGCAAGATATGAATAGAGCAAGATATGACCGTCATGAAAAATGTCTTTTTCTGCTCATACACAAATTCTTGCTGAACATAAACGCTGGTCAGGTGATTCAAGTTAGGACATTGTCCAAGTTGTTCTTACCTTACATGTGGCATGCAGCAGGAGACAGTCCACAGATGCTTGGTTCTGGTTTAGGAAATACCCTGCTTGATTTAGGTTAGGTGTTGCACAAGTAGAGTGTGCAGGAGGCACTTGCTGTAAATTCACCAAACTATTACCTGAACTATTCTCACATGGATGCAAATCAGTGCAAGTTGACATAACATTAAGTTTGTGTTAGGAAGCTGATAGGGTAAAAACAGTTTGATGTCCAACTACAACTTGATGGAGATTTACATTGTCAAATGCACTTACATTTGGTAGTATCTAAGAAAAGTTCAGTGGTTATGGTTTCTTTACATGTAATATGACCAGAGTGTATTAAAGGGTGAACTATTATGCTGATTTCCTTCATTGTTAATTCTTCTACTTAGACTTGTGTGATTTGCAAATTTCTGCAAAAGTCAAAATAATTGATTGGACTGATTACCTTACAATTGCCCATATATATTTATGTATGTATTACTTTACCCTTAAGAGCATCTTTCAATATTTTATTCTTTATTCCCTCTTTAGTCTTTTGTAAAACATTTGAAAATACCAAAATACCAAATTTAACCCATATCTCTCTTTCGCTCCCTCTCTCTCCATATATATATATATATATATATATGTATATATATATATATATATATATATATATATATATATATATATATATATATATATATATATATGTATATATATATATATATATATATATGTATGTGTATATATATGTGTATATATATATATATATGTATATGTATATATATATATATATGTATGTGTATATATATATATATATGTATGTGTATATATATATATATATATATATGTATGTATATATATATATATGTATATATATATATATATGTATATATATATATATGTGTATATATATATATGTATATATATATATGTGTATATATATATATATATATGTATATGTATATATATATATGTATATGTATATATGTATATATATATATATGTATATACACTCAACAAAAATATAAACGCAACACCTTTGTTTCTGCTCCCATTTTCCATGAGATGG
>VVHJ01035168.1:3143-19616 GCA_015107715.1 Tylochromis polylepis
CTCACCATTAAAATTTAAAAAAAAAAAAAGTAACCCCCCCCCCAAAAAAAAAAAAAAAAATTGAATTAAAAAAAAAGGCAACAATAAGATCCAAAAGACACGTTTTACTGCTAACAACAACTACAATAATAAATATCATATATTTCTTCCTTTTACTTGTTTCCTGGTCAGGTTCACTACTGCATCCACATTATTAAATAATAGATTACTGCTAATAGACCCATGTGTGATTAATGACTAGTGCGTTAGCTGACAAAAATCCATGTCTGTTTATTACAATATGTGACCAGATGCACAAGGCCCCCACACAGGACCAACTATTTTCCTTTTCAGAGTCATGCTCTAAACACCACTAACTCTAATTACAGAAAAGCAACTCCATAGCTTAATTGGAGCCGTGCACCCTAAGCATGTTGCCGGTAGCTAAAGCACTTTGCACTGAAATCCCATCAGTTTCAGCCACATATTATAAAACTGGAGTGAACGTTTGAAGTGCCAACAGATTTCCCATCATTTTGGGAGCCCGGGACTCTTAATGACAGGGTGGTGTTGATGAACCTGCAGCTGTGGAGCCACTGATCAAGAGCATTATTAAAAAAAAACACACACAAAAAACAAAACTGAGTGTGTTAAATGTGCCTCCCAGTAGGCCCTCCCTACAGACTCTTTGCAGACTGACAAATATTAGGAATATTGTTGGATTTGCCTACAGTTTTAGTGCAAGCTGCAGTATTTATGCCTTTTACTGAGAGTCCCTCCTTGTTTATTCCAGTTTAGTCTAAAATATGGAAATATTCATTATGCATATGACCATTATTTAAAGAGTCTAAATATGATTTATAATTAGTACAACTTGCAAACTTGGATTTAATGCAAAGTGTGACATTTGAATTTATAATTTTTCCAGAATGTTTCGTAATCGCAGTCTTGTAGCAAGACAAATAAAATGCACTCGGGAGAAATTTGTTTTGGACAGTGTGTTGCAAATAAAAAGCAACACATTTGAATGCCTAAACAATTTACAGAATGATATTTCCTCTCCGCTTTGCTTGCCAAGCAAATGTTTAACCATGCATTGCAAATACAAGCAAAGCTTGTTTTTACTAATGAAACGTTGTTGTGGAACAGTGTAAAGCCTAAGCCGACAGTGCCTCACAGAATCTGCTTCCATTCATCGGAGGAGGATTCAAGGCTCAGTGAAGCACTGTGTGATGCCACAGCTTCACAAAACAAGTCATTTCAGACACGAATGACTGAAATGACTGATGAGATTTTTTTTCTTCTAATAAGTGAAATATACATTTTCTCCTTCTGTCCAACAAGATGTGCTCTGAATGCAGAAAAGCTGCTGAAGCATCCTGCTACTCGCTTAAAACTGTACTACAGCTGTGACTTTTACACTCCTTTTTTCAAGGATTTAGTATCAACTCCATAACTGGTGTTCTGCTTTAATGTCATGTCTGGCTATGGCCATTATTCTGAGGTCTAGATAGCAAAAAAAAAAAAGTCTCAATTTTGCACAGCAATATAATGATGTAAAAAAAAAAAAGATGTAAAAGGAAAGCTTTAAGTCACTCCATAATTCAGCCCGCAGCACAAAGAAGCATTGTGTACTCACGATGTAAAACAAGGAATGTTTTTCTGTAAAATTACCAGGTAATTACACACTACTTAAAATGACTTGCAGTATAATGTGTGTTTCCTTTCCTGTAAAATACACAGCAGTTAGGCAAGGTTAAGCCACTCTGAAAAGTACAGTGTAGTTAAGAAGTAAGATGAGGAAATATTGTTTTCCACTAAATAACCAGGAAATCATGCAGTACTTAAAATGACTTACACACTACTTAAATGTACTTACAGTGAACCTGCTATCTTAGCCCCTTATTCGAGTGTTTAATTATATGTGTGCAAATATAATTACATCGTAATTTCAAATTAAATCAGTTCAAATAAATCAAATGTGAGTCGTGAAGTGTATTATAAAGTGTTACCAATAATTTTAAGGATGTTAGGATTAAAACTGAATCATATTTACATTCAGAATCCAGAGCCCAGCCATTTAGTAGGGGTCCAGCGTAAAGCCGCTACTCTTCTATATTGAAAGGAGCCAAATGATGTGGTTTGGGCATCTGACTAGGATGCCTTGTGGGCAACTTTTAAGTGAGGTGATCTGGGCACGTCCTACTGGGAGGAGGCCGACGACATGCTGGAGGGAGTATATCTCCTGGCTGGCTTAGGAACGCCTTGAAAAAAGTGACTGGGAGAGGGCGTTCTAGGCATCTGTGTTTAGACTACCACAAATTGCACATGGATAAGTGGCAGATAATGGAAGGAATAATTTAACTAAATCACATTTATATTTAAAGATTTAATAAATTAGGAATTAAATACATTTTTAAAAGATTCCTTGTAAATGACAGCAGAAACAGCAACATGTTCAGATACAGGACACCTTAGAAACCTCATGCAGGCTGCTAACATATTTAATGTAAGCATTTAATTAATATGTACCCAGAGTCAGCTTAACAATAATAAACACAATCTACAACAAAACAGCTCAACGAGTGCAGAAGAGAATAATAAATACAGCATAGCGAGAAACACTTCATATTTGATCACAGATAACGTATACTGACTCTGAGAAAGAATAATATAAACTAAAGTAAAAATATAAAGAAGCTAACTAAATAAGAATCTAAATAAATAATAGAAGAAAATATATACTAGAACTAATCAACGCGATACCAATCTTAGCCTATCCCAGGGTGAGATGCATTCTGGGAAGGTGGTTGGGTGATGTCATGTTTGATTTGCTGAAATTGTAAATATTGTAAATGAATGAGTTACGTCTGGCAGAGCGATGGCCCATTGAGCTGACCTGTCGTCATGTGACCTGGCCAGTCATTGGTGGGCTCCCAGCAGGCCTGCCAGCTGACCATGACCAGGTTACTCCCTGATGTCTACCCATTTTGACAAAGTTACACATATGCCCAGACTTTGAGTCACTAAACACACCTGTTAAGTCTGAAAGCACTCTGCTGCATTCTTGGCGCTCCACAAATGTGCACATGTGGAAAAGCTCAATTCTGTTGCGTTGAAAATTAAATGACTCAGCTCTATGATAAAGTTATTGTTCTTGTGTAATCCTTTTGTAAGCTATCTGCTAATAAAGACTTGTTTTTCGTTTCCTTTTAGTACCTTTTAGAAGCTTCACTCATGTACTATATGATCTGGGTTGCTTTTAAGGATCAAACGGATCAAGTTTAAAATATCGTACCAATAAACAGCATCACTGACGGAGGACTGACATCAATTGAATATATTCACTTATAGTGCAGTGGACTGGACAGTTCTGAGATAGCGCTACCACAGGTAGCAACAAGGAATGTGAATATCTGGAAATAGGAAAGAATCTGCGATGAACGTGTGATAAATTCATTCATTTAATTTTTGAGCGTTTTGGCTGGGGCTGTTCCGAAATGCCAACGAGGGTTAGTCGGAAAGGTCTGACTATGATGAATCCAGGATGAATCATCCTGTCTGTATTTATATGATTTCTCTTTTCACAAATCACAGTTGTGTGAGTGCTGGTTGGCTGTGAGTCTGTGATTGTCATTTTTTTGTATCTAATAACAAAGTTTTAAATTATTATAAGAGCAAAGGAGTGCACTCAGTGAACTGTGATTGATTTTAACCAATCTCTTGAATTGATTAGCTGAAGAGCAGGGAGAATTATAGCTGACCAATATTTTCTTTGGTACGGAGTGTGTGAATCCATGAACAGAGTAGTTCTGAAAGCGAAGGGCTGTAGACAACCAAACTCACAAAACCTCTGATGGATTTCCAGTAAAGCTCTGCAAATATGAGTGTTGGTTTTGCTGGAAACATGCAACTAGATATATTTTTAAGAGAAAATGGCTTCAGTTGAATGCAACATCCTCCCAGCAAACTGAATTACGTGCTGCCTGTAGTGTCCTCGACCTACAGTACACAACGCCTGGGGACACATATCTTTCCATGATCCAATGATGTGTTTCAGGCACCGTCATTCATGCTCACTTCAGGTTATCTGCCATCATTAGAAACGGTGACTTGGTCGACCTTTTCATTACAGATGAAAATCCTGAATGCTGGCAGGGATGGTGCACACTGGCCATTGGTCAGCTGCAGCGTGAGCCTCCAGGAAAACACAAAAACACCTGTTTCTCCTGTGTAACCTTGTGAGAACTGAAATCTGAACACATCCAGAAATATATTCCAAAGAACATTACATACCCTCTGCCTATGACAGCTGACATAACAGTGCATTGTAACACTTATTAAAGAGTGCTGATCCTTTGCCACTTCCTGGAGTAGGTCATCAACCATGAAATGCCAGCTGCATCATGTCCTTTCCTCTTGGAGCGTTTTTACCTTTCACATTTAAAGTCTAGTCAGGTTGAGTTCAGCGTGATGACACAACCAGAGGGAGAACTGCAAAAAAAAAAAAAAAATCAATAAAAATCTAATTTAGATAAACTGACAGGTAAGCCTTCCCTCCCAGACGCCATTGTGGAGTGCGTAGCATGCATTTCTGAATGTCACATGCATCTTTACATTCAATATCTGATGAGTAATGATGCTCGAGTAGTGTAAGCCAACTGGAGGCAGAGGAAAGTGATGAAAATTCTTTGCTATTATATCGCCTAATAAATCATTTGACTGTGTTGCCGGTCGGTGCACATTTAAATCTGTTTAAATAACTGCCGTAGTAAGTCTGGATTGTTAATCACACATGGCAATTACACATTGTTATTTTGTTTGGTAAAAGGGTTCTGATTATTTGGCCTTTTGATTTAAAAATATCAGCTCAGTCTTTGTCCTCGGTCCAGTAAAGTTACCATAATATTTCATTTCTAATCCCATTTCTTAAGTGTTGGATTGTAATCATTGGTGTTGCGGCGTAATAACATGGGCTGTAAAGCTGCACCACTTGTGATAATATAAGGAAATTAGACTGCTGTCTATGTTTATTGCTTTGAGGTGATCCAAGTTCACTGGTGTGAGTAGAGATGTCACAGTCTTGGATTTTCACAGTAATTATCATGACCAAATTAATGTGTGATATCTGAAATATTGCAAGATGTATAGAAAGTTTAAAATACATAAAAGCACACCATCTTTGCTGTTCCTAGGATTCTCTTCTTGACAGATCTCAGATGTCATTCCTAGAATCAGCTGGACTCACTCTCCCAGTTTGGGGGTCACTGTGCCAAGTGTTACAATTGCCACCCAGCGCTTGGTATTTCTTGGGCTTCTCATGTTTATTTTTCCTGATGTTGCTATTGCTCGGTATTGCTACATCGATCCCTATAGCTTTCTTCCTCTCTTTGTCCACCACTACTATGTCTGTTGGGTTTGACCTTGGGAGCTCCAGGCCAAGGTGCAAGGGGTTACATGAAGAGGATGTGGGGCCAAAGGATTCTTTGACACCCTAACATCAAAACAACTAGTAGCTCAGTGTTCCAACATCCGTGTGAAGCAACTGATGCTGCAAATGCCAGAAGGAGCCATCAGACGTCAGGTCAGTGGACAGATGTCATCATCCTCACAATTAGGGAACAACTTTTATGTTGAATGTGAGAACAGCAACAGCTGATCCTCGAGATGCTAAGCTGTGAGATGAACAACAGCCACCAGGAGCAGGACCATCCATGGAGAAGAAGACTAGAGGCCTAGATCAGGGCAGAATGGAGGGAGGTTAACCAACTATCGGAACTGCAGAAAGGCGTGCTGTAGAAAGGGATCTCTAAGAAGTACAACAAGCTGCCTATACCCAAGGCTTTGGAAACTGCCAATCAAAAACTCACAGTGTTGGCTAACTGTTTGAAGAGGTATACCAGAGAGATAGAGGCCAGAAGAGTAAACCAGCTGTTCTTCACTGAATCATCTGAGGTGAACTCTCAGTAGCAGGGGGATAATATGAGAACACTCCTGGAGAGGCTGGAGATGGAGCAATAGTGGAAGAGGGCATGAGAGAAGAATGCAACGCATAAGAACAATGCTCAGTGGATAGTGGTTGTTTGAGTTAGTAAGTCAAAAACTTCAGACACTTGAAAGTTTGAGTTAGTAGATCTAAATATTGGGATAATAACCCAACATTTTAACTTTAATTGACTACTTGATTCACTACTTAAAAAGATACTCAACTTCAGTTCATTTTTTTGTGTTTTAGTACAAAAAACAATGCCTCTATGGCTAGTTTCTTTTTCATACTAACTGTACAATGAGTGATTAAAAAAAAATAATAATAATTTACCCACTTTGATATTCTTAGCTTGTGAAGTAAGGAAGACAATGGAATTATGTGACCAATAACATGGCTTGCTGTGTGGTACAAAGAGGCTAAGATGTTTGTGCTTTAGTTACTTCAAATTAGCAGATATGTCTACTAACCAAACTTGCTTGCATTAGCTAATACCTTAGCATGAGCGTACAACATTTTGGCTCTATCAATCTTTTATATACAGTCTAGGGATACAAATTTTAGACACATTGATGAAGCACAGGGCAATACACAGCTAACATTAGCTCAGAAAAGTTAATAAACATGAATACTGTAAGCAGTAGTCCTCTTAATTTAGTCAGCCATGTGTGCAGATAAGCTAAGGTTAAATTAGTTAATAGAAGAGATGGAAGCTCTACTGGTCCTGCATTGTTTACAGAATTATCATGTATCTTTCTTTTATATCATTAATTTTTATCATCTGTAATGCTGTGTTGCAATAACTCTGTGTTCGTCATGTATATGCATAATTTTGTATATCGGCTCAGAGCTTGAGTTTGCTATGTGCTCATTGTGGTCTCTGACAACACTGCCATGGATCTTTGAGGCTGGACGCTGAGACTGAGATTAGGGTCCATCTGTGTGCTTCCAGTTATGTTTAGGGGCCTAAGCCAAGTATCCAAAGAAAATGTGTTGCTATTGGACAATTGTGCAACATTCAATATTCCCTTTATGTAGCAGAGCTGAAAGGGTTAGAAACCACATGGTCAATATGCAGACTGTATGTCGTCTTTAGGCGGCTATTGGCAGCATCTGGTCAGAGATGGGTTCAGAAAGCAGGCATGCGCTGAATTAGCATTAGAATTCAAATTAGAAATACAAAGAAAGCCATTCAGATTTAAAAATACTTACTCTACTAAAAAAACAGACCATTCTGTGTCCATCTAAAGGGTGTGGAATTTGCAGTAATTTTATAACTTTTTCTGGTGTCATTGCAACACACATGACCATTTGGAATCACTGTCCTTGAAATATGAAGGTAAGAACCAGAAAAGAACTGATTGTCTAGCCCAGCATCACATAAAATTATAAAAACTGGCCGGTTCACAGTTTGCTTCACCAAGGAATGAACAGTCTTTCTCAAGGAACTTGCATGTCAGATCCACTCCTTAAATTTGATTTGGAAATTAAATTTGTAAGACAAATTCTTAATGCTTCATGCTTCTTCACTTTTTCACCTTATCGTTACTTTCTGTGATATAATGACCTGCTAGCTAAATTTGCATGATCCTGGACTATCTGGAGGGGCCAGGATTGGGGTTGGAACCATCAACCCTAACTGAACCACCCAATCTACCACCTGAGCTACACACCACACATGTCCAGGCACATTATGCAGATTTAAAGTAATGTTCAGAAAGTTATATACATGTTGTGCTATGGCATGCACATTAATGGTTTTATCAATAGCTCTTGTTAATCTCTGGCTCTCTTCCACACTGTGTCTTTGGTTCTGTCTCCCTCCCTTCACTCCAAGTAGTGACAGCATATGGCTGCCTCTCCCTGAGCCTGGTTCTGCCAGAGGTTTCTTTCTCTTAAAAGGGAGTTTTTCATTCCTATTGTCACCAAGTGCTTTGTCGAGACCATTCTCACTCCCGAGGCGTAACATAGCAATGTTTTGTCACGTCCTGAGGCATCACATATTATGCGAAGGGTAACCGTCCGCGTCCCTATGATACGCTCTGGATTGTGGATGGAATCCATCAGAATGACGCTCCCGGCGGTAACACACGATCCAGCCGTGTATTCCAGCCCTAACACTAACCTTAATCCTAATGTTAACCACAACCTTAATCGTGTCAGATAGTGGTTTCCAAAGTGATTTGTGATGAGAAAGTAGGAAAAAAAAAAGCGTACATATGTAGGTTGATTCCAAACGGTTCTCATGTTTTCGAAAGCGTAACACAGAGACGTGTTGGGTGGCCGAAAGTGTAACATAGTGACGATTTGTCAAAAGTGTCGGTATGTTACATTTTGGGATGAGAATGTGTTGCTTTGTCATAGGGGGTCTTATGATTGTTGGGGTTTCTTTATGTTATTGTAGGTGGTTTACCTTATAATGTAAGTGCCTTGAGGTGATTGCAGTTGTGATCAGAATCAGAGAAACTTTATTAATCCCAGATTGAAATTGAGTTGTCATAGCAGCAAATATACAACAAACAACAAGCACTCATACACAGAGTTATGATAGATAAATATTAAGATAAACAGATAAATATAGAGATGTAGGTATAAACATAAATGTACATATATGATTTGGTGCTATATAAATAAACGTAAATTGCATTGAGCTGAAAATGGTCTAAGAAGTCTATAATACTTTGGTATGATGTGGGGTTGATTTTTTTGTTAAGTAACCAGTAAAAGTGGACAAAACAGGTGAAGCAATTTGATTAATTCAAAACTCATTGGAAGCAAACTCTCTAATGAACCCTGGTTTGAAAAGGTATTACCACAAACTCAAAAAACATCAGAATATTATTTGAAAAATGTTCATCATGATCTCTTCTAGCTCAAGGAGGCACCATCAGATTTACAGTGAAAAGACATAACCATCAAGATGGATGGCATTTTTGTGCTGTTACACAGCTAATTAATACAGGTCTACATTGAAAAGAATTGTTTTTTTCAGAGCCATCCAATCAAAGTTGTATTTGGTATAAAAGGAATCAAACTGAAGTAGATAATCAAAATAGGTATAATCTGTAAAAAAAAAATTGGATTTTATGATTTGTTTGATGACCTAGAGAGGAAAACCTGTGAGAATGTTTTATTTTGGATGATTAGTGCACTAAAGTAGAAGGCCAGGGCCAGGTGATGAGCATCTAAATGATCAACTATCACATTTTTTTCTAGGATACAATGATTTCTAAGTTGAATCAGCTCCAGGAAGCAAGTGAGTAAAAATGTACTCACTAATTTTCTATGGAAAACCAGGATAGAAACCAGCATGGTCTGCTTTAAAATGCAACATCTAGATGAGCAGATGGTGTGGCCTTGGCCTTGACCATGACCTGGGAGCATGGAAGACAGATATTCTTTATGGCTAAAAGATTACAGTAAACAATGAATGCAAAAAAAAAAAGTGCTTTAACAGGCGTCTTAAAATATTACTTTTTTAACAGCTAATAGAAGCCAAAGATTTCAGCCAGTTCTGCTCCAATCACATGGGTAAACATAATAAAACATACCATTCCATTATGTAATGTTTCAAGGTCATAGGTCAAAGGTCAGACATCAGCATGCTGTTATACGACCATCGTAAAACATCAAAGCTATAGTGTAACCCTTACCCTTTGGGGAGAGTTGCACTCTCTGAGTGCTCTTGTTTTAAAAGTCTTTGTTGGATGGATAGATGAACTCTTTACATGGACAAGCCTATTCTCATTCCTAGGGTATTTTATAATACAGTCTTGACAAAGCTACTGGTGTGTCTCAGTGACACACAAGGTGTCCTTTGGTGGAAATATATGACACACTGGTTTTTGCCACCGGTAAGATGGGGCTGCCAAATTATCATTTTTCAATGTTTCAAGGTTACTTTAACTCATGTCATCATCTATCCAGAAGTCTAATCCAGCAGATTTTAGTGTCTAAACCTAACCAGTATGTGGAAGTGAAAGTGGAAAAAAGTGAAAGAAAAAAGCACAAGGGCCCAAATGGGACTCAAACTACAGTGATGCCTTTGGCAGCCCTTGAAACTGTGATGGCCAACACAGCAACAGCCGGTCCTTCACATCACTGATGCCAAAACCCACCTTGTGCTTCTTGGAGGTGTCCTGGGATGAGAATGCCTTGGCAAGACTTATCTGTGGGTTAGCAATATCAGTCCATAGAAACACCCTGTCCGGAGGTAGGCTCGTTCTACCTGATTCAGCATTTTTCATGTTCACAGTACTTTTGGAATATCAGAAATTGTACGTTTTTTCTTTTTGAGTATTTTGAAAAAGATGCTGTTTCTTAGTCTCCTAAACTATCTGCTTTTGCATTAGTATTACTTTGATGAGATGCACTTCGACAAACAGTTATGTAGATTTTCCATTTGATCAACTTAAGGAGTCCATTCAATTGTCCTATTTTAGATCTAGCAGATAAACAGCTATTTGTATACCAAGAACAGAACACAATTTCTTGTCTTTTCTCCATCAAGTTAATAAATATTCCCTGTTCCCTTGTCAAGCTGACTCCATACTCAGAATTTTTCTGCGTGAAAAGAATAAGATAATTAGAGACCTTCAGTCTCAGTAGAGATCTTCTTTTTTTCTCCCCATAACCTCTAGTGACAGAACAATTTAGACTGAAGCATTGAACACAACTAGGACCAAATTATAGCAACAGCACGAGAAACCAATAACCAGTTTTCAGCTTGTAATGTTGCAGCTTTGTTCTCAAACTCATCAAATGGTAATTAAGCTTTCCCCACTGGGGTTCACAGCTTAGTTTGAGCCAGCCAGACAACAGAGCACACGAGTGCAAATGACTTCACAAAGCAAAAAGTATATGCAAAAAACTAGCAAACACTTATATATTCAGGGATTTGTTTTTTTTTTCTATTTCACTAGTCTCAGTTTTCCCCTGACCCTTTCTGTAAAAGTAGTTTAACTTTCTCCTCTTGGAAAAAGCTCACTCAGCTGTAACATTAAGTTTCCCAAGTTTCTATTACTCCACCTTGTAAGTACTTCAAGTAAAGGGACACGATACGATCCAGTGACAGACACTGTCAGAGATTCACAAAGACTTTCAATCTTTAGATATCAAGCTCTGGCAGGGAGCGAGACTTGATAAATGAAAAGAAGTAGAACAAAAGTGTGAAAAGCACTTCAGAGGGTAGCTCCTCCTCGGAGTCCTTTTGACATGTCGACAGCTGATACTCAGACAATAATGGGGGTTTCACATCAGGCTGATGGGCACCTAGTCTGGCAAGACGGAGGTGAAAGCCTGTCCTATTTGCCTGCTTTAGATGTGGCAGGCACCTCTTCTACCAGAATCTAAGTGTTCACTCCAAGAAACTGCTGAAAGGAATCAGGTTGGATGCAAAATACTCTGGACAGTTTCAGGTTTTAGAAAAAAACACAACTCAGTAAATTTCAGGAGGAATGATTGGATTCTATAAATTGCCTCAAAATGTTTAACCTCAAAACACGTTCCAAACACTGCAAAAGTACATTGTGTTTACATTGTGTTTGATTGCTCATATTAGGGATTGACCGATGTGTCCGTTTCAGGGCACATAGTGATTATTATTGATCAAAAAGAGACTGAAACTCTGAAACTCAAACTTGAAACTGTTATAAATAAATTATTAAATATTGGTGTCAAAATGTTGATTAAAACTGAAATCAGTGAATCATTTGTTATCATATATTAACAATGTTATGGCAGGGAAGCTGTTTTAGAAAATATGCTCAGTTACATACACTGTGTATTGCCATTCTTACCATCCAGGAGCAGTAAAATGGCTTCAGTTTGTTTCCTCCTTGGAGGTTGTAGCTCTATACCACCACAGACCAGCTTATTGCAGTTCTCGCACTGGTCCTTTAATAACATCAAAGCAGTCTGACGTTATCCCAAGAAAATCTGTCTGATCCTCTAGGATCAGACATTTGAGCAGCTCTATGATGAAAAGACTAGAAACTGACAAAGACTGCTTGTTGATATGACACAGGGTTTTTTTTTTTCTTTTGTATTTTGTCAGAATGCACAAAACAGGAGAACTTAACAAAGCGTCATATCTGCGGCTGAAATTCCAACTTTGCTTTCAGTATGCTACTTTTGCCCTCTGGGTATATCATCTTTAGCTTAATGTCTGAAACTTTGAACTAACTCTGGGATCATTTCTTTCATCTTCCTGCGCATTTGCAAATATGCAGAGGCACAATTAGGCAGACAAGCACTAATTTATACTCAGTGGTGACAAATGGTCAGTGAATCGTAAAACGATATAATTACCTTTCAAAAAATATGGTGGACCTCATTTAACTGACATTAATTAGTCAAACTGTTTGAAACTACAGCTGAAAACCTTCCAACTATGAAGGGCCATACAAGTCCTATTTATAATTAGGCTCTCTACTTCTGCAGATATTATCTTTAGGTCCTACATGTTGATAGGACCATTTTCTAGGGACTTGCTCCCACTTTTTAAGTATGTGCACAGATCCCTTTGAACATTTTAAAATATGCCTCACCGTATCCATACTGCATGTCCTAGTTTAGAACATTGATTTCTTTTGTTTCCTTTCACTTTTTATTTATTTATTTTTTTTAAATCGATTTGCTGAATAAGTCATTTTTTTCATAAACACACTGAGGAAATGTACTCTTACAGTCACCCTAAAACTACACTTTTTGTCACCTATAGGACATGACAAAGCAAAAATTAATAGTTGAGACAGTTTGTTAATGTATCAGTTGCATTGTACCTACTATTTCATTGGGTTTTGTCGAGTGTTGAAGATTTGGTTCTTGTTTTTATTCAGTTGACGTCTTCTTTTTGTCTTTTAGTGTTCAGGTTTTTTTTTTTGTTGAGGATAGGATCGATGGTTGAAATACCTTCAACTGCTCCAATGTGGCCTATTCTACATCCCTCCACAGCAGAGGTAATGCATGATTCC
This sequence comes from Tylochromis polylepis, assembly GCA_015107715.1. Classification (NCBI taxonomy): domain Eukaryota; kingdom Metazoa; phylum Chordata; class Actinopteri; order Cichliformes; family Cichlidae; genus Tylochromis; species Tylochromis polylepis. The sequence continues at coordinate 16,083 of VVHJ01035168.1, forward strand.
TTAAATCCAGTGAATGAATTCCATCCATCCATTTTCTATTACTTATCTGGGTCACAGGGGCAGCAGTCTAGAGACCCCCAGACCGCCCTGTCTACAGTCATCTCTTCCAGCTCGTCCAAGTGGACACTACGATGTTCCCAAACCAGCCAAAGATGTATCTCTCCAGTGTGGCCAATTAGTGAGTTGTCAACATAAATGTACAAGTTTTCACTCATGTTAATTAATCTTAAAGTAACTAATAATAACTGCGTTTACACCTCACTGGGTAGAACACGTCAGATAATAATAATGAGAAAAATTATGCTGCATTTGGGGAAATTTAGTATATCCATCCATCCAGCTTCTTCCGCTTATCTGGGGCTGGGTTGTGGGGGCACCATCCTAAGCAGAGAAGCCCAGACCTCCCTCTCCTTGGCCACCTCCTCCAGCTTGTCTGGGGGAATATCAAGATGTTTCCAGGCCAGCCGGGAGATATAATCTCTCCAGAGTGTCCTGGGTCTGCCCCGGGCCTCCTCCAGGTGGGACTTCCGGGTGAGCGTATGCTGGCGTGTCTTTCTGCTGCTGCTCCCCGTGTGTGTTTGCTTAGTTCCATTTTACTTTTTCACTAAAGTATTTAACCGTTTAGCCTTTGAGCACAGTTTTTGATTTGATCCTGGAAAACCTGGATTTTATCGTTTTACCTGTGATCGACTCTCCTGGGGACCTGACTCACCAGCCTAACGCGAGCCCTCGCTGCCCTTCTCCGCGTACTACTGTTTGGCTGGTTACTGCACTCAAGTATCTGCCTTCTCAAGTTGCTGACGGTATGCACAGTGCCAGGTGGGTAATCACAGCTACTTTTCTGGCACTGGGTTGTAAATCGTGGCCCTGTGGCATCCTGGCTAACGTGGTTTAACTTGGCTGTGTGAACAAATGGAGAAACTATGATTCCCCTTTTAACCATACGCTTGATATGCCTACCCTTGCTTGGCTTTACTTTTGGACTATGCACTGTTCTTTATAGCCATACCAAAGGCTAAGACCTTTATGCAGATGATGGAATGCGCTATTCAAAATTGGAACTGCTACATCTAAACACGAGGACTTGGCTGCCTCCCCAAGCTTATGCGCGTGGTGTTGCCTTGGGGATAGCTCGCAGTCCACGCTACATTCACCGGGGCTGCCGTCATAATCTGCATGTATATAATCATCCTGTGGGAACCGGACTTTCTCAGCAAATTCCATCTATCTGGAAAGCTTCCCGTCGTCTCTCAACTAGACTGGACAGAAAAAACAGAGGTGTCAGTGCCACCAATTTTCATCCACTATTTTACCTGGTGCTGCCACACATTCAGTTTCAGATTTTGAAAGCTGCAACTTCCTTAACACACCTAGGACCTGCCGTCGTGGAGGCGGCCTGGCCTGTACTCTGTGCTCTAGTATACAGTATATTTAACTTAACCCAGTCTGTCAATGGCCCTACACACAAGCAGGGACACACTCTAGACCTCATCTTGTCTTTTGGGCTTTCAGTGATCAGTGTTGAGGTGATTGATCATAATCTGATCCATCTGATCATAATCTCATTTTGTTTAATATCCCCATTCCTCACTCATCTTCTAAACAAACCCAGACCCCCTCTTTTATACGCCCCATAACATCTGAAACTGCTCCCCAGTTTTCAGCCATGTTTGCTATATCTCCTTTAGCCACCTTTAATGAAAGTTCTCCTCATTGCAGTAAACTTGATGAGCTACTTGCATGCTTTAGTTCAGCTTGTACCAACATTATGGATTCAATTACTCCTCTAAAATGTAGACGGCAAAAATTTAAAACTCATGCCACTCATGTCACTCGTGCCGTCAGACGGGAATGCAGGAAAGCAGAACGGAAATGGAAGAAAGATGAGCTCCATGTCTCTCACCAAGTGTTTAGAGATTGTTTGAATAACTATCAGCGCACCATGAAAGTAGAAAGAGCAAATTATTTCTCTAAGATCATTACAAAGAATTCTGGTCATCCTAAAGTCCTATTCAACACAATCAACTCTGCCCTGCATCCCACCACTACAACCATATCTGAGACTGCCTCACACACTTGTGAGGATTTTCCATCCCAAGACCCTTCTGAACCACTTACATGTTCATCCTTTCTCACCCAATTTAAACCAGTCTCATTATCCCATCTTACTGATATAATGATGCACATGAAACCAACTACTTGCCCCTTGGATGTGCTACCGACGCCATTTCTCAGAGATGTGCTGAAGACAGTCGGCCCTAATATCCTTGCTATTGTTAATAACAGCATCTCAAATGGAATTGTTCCTCATCCTGTTAAACAAGCTGTTGTCTAGCCGCTTCTAAAAAAAATAACCTGGTTTGGACCCGTTAGTTCTTAGAAATTTCAGACCAATCTCCAAGCTGCCATTTTTGTCTAAGGTTCTCGAGAAAGTTGTCCTCCACCAATTGTCCTCATTCTTAGATACACATAGTATTCTGGATAAATATGAGTCTGGTTTCAGAGCCTTCCACAGCACAGAGTCTGCTCTACTGAAGGTGTTCAATGATGTGCTTTTAGCTGCTGACTCTGGAATAAGTACAGTTTTAATTCTTTTAGACACTGGTCAGCATTTGACACTGTTGACCACACAATCCTATTAAACTGTTTGAAAGAAATGCGTCGGCATTCAAGGTTCTGCTCTAAAATGGTTTGCCTCTTACTTAGAGAGCAGAATATACTCCGTGATGCTGGGTAACAAATACTCTTCCCCCTGCTACACTTGCTTGTGGGATACCTCAGGGCTCTATTCTGGGCCCTGTCTTATTCTCCCTATACATGCTCCCATTAGGCTCTACTTTTCAGAAACACCAAATTTCCTCTCACTCTTGTGCAGATGATACACAGTTCTATCTCTCTCTAAAACCAGTGTGTTGATAGTACATTGCAGAAAGTTTCAGATTGTCTTAGTGACATAAATTGCTGGATGTCTTTGAACTTTCTCAAACTAAATCATGTCAAAACTGAGATTATAATTTTTGGCAACCAAGACTCTGTTAGTCTCTTAAGAAATGACTTGGGCCCACTATCAGCTAATGTACATCCCCATGTTAAAAATCTTGGTTTCAGTTTCGATTCTACCCTCAAGATGGATAAACAAATAAAGTCAGTTGTTCGTGGTAGTTTTTTTTCCAGCTCAGGACCATTTCTAAACTCAAAACTATCTTGTCATCTAAAGATCTGGAAACTGTTATCCATGCCTTCATTTCCTCACGTCTTGACTACTGTAACTCTCTCTATTTAGGCGTCTGTCAGTCAAGCCTGTCCTGCCTGCAACTTGTTCAAAATGCAGCTGCAAGGCTCCTGACGGGTACGAGAAAGAGAGAGCTCTGATACTTGTATCTTTACATTGGCTGCCAGTTAAATATAGAATTGATTTCAAGGTTTTATTATTTGTTTTTAAAGCCCTCCATAGCTTGGCTTCAGGTTACATTTCAGATCTCCTTAGCCTGCACCTACCCACTTGAACTATGCATTCCTCCAGTAGATGCTTTT
>VVHJ01035169.1:0-14771 GCA_015107715.1 Tylochromis polylepis
ATATAAACATATTTAAAGTTAAAGGGAATTGAGTGTCTGGGGGAGAGTCTCAGTCAATTATAGGTGCTGTGAGAGGGCGAGTGTGTGTGTGTGTGTGTGTGTGTGAGAGGGCTGGGGGGGGTTGGTTTAGGGCCCGGATGGCTTGAGGATAGAAGCTCCTCTTGAGTCTCTCTGTCCTTGCCCGGATGATGCGGAACCTTCTACCAGATTGTAGAAGTTGGAATAGTTTGTTGCCAGGATGGGAGGGGTCCTTCAGTATCTGTGTTGCAGATACTGGGCAGTTTTTTTTTTTTCTTAGCAGCCTGTGACAAAAGAAAATCAATTTGTTTCCATTTCTTTGACTGATTCTATCAAAGTTCATGGTTTGCTAAGTATAAATTTTATTTTTGTACCAAGAAAGTGATTCTCAATCTGTAGCAGATGAAGAGCATGTAAATGTCATGTCTTTATGAACAAATCTGGCCTGACACAGGACCTGAGAGATGCATGTGGCCGTCCATTTGACTGGTCTATTGTTCACTGAAGCCTCATCAGAAATGGTCACAGTGGAAGGGTACGGGAAATTCCACAAGAACTCGACTAAAATTCTGTGACAACAGGTCTTATGGATTGATGAATCCAAATTTGAATTTTTTTTTAATTTAAATCATTGTCAGTATGTACAGAGGAGGTCAGGAGAGAGGTACAACAGTGAGTGGGTAAAGGTATCTGTAAACAGAGTCGGGACTCATTTGTGGTTTGGGGCTGCAATTCAGCCAGGGGTCTTGTCAAAACTTATGCAATTAGAAGAAATAAGAAAAGTATAGTTAGATTTTGATCCACTGTGCAAAATCATCTCAAAAGTGTCTGATTGGCAATGGTGTATTTTTTTTCAGCATGACAGTGATCCAAAACACAATAGAGGAAATCCACACAATGGACAACTATTAATCATGGATTGACATCAACATTACTGAAGCAGTGTGGGATCATTCTGAGAGAGAACCGAGCAACATCCAAAGGAGAGCTTTGTTTGTCCTTCAAGAAGTCAGAAAAACTATTCCTGAAGACGACTTAAAGAAATTACAAGAAAGCTTGCCCAAAAGAGTTCAGCCTGTGTTGAAAAACAAAGGTTGTCATACCAAATTTTAACTTTAAAATTCATAAGAATTGTAGAAATGTTTTTGCCTGATTTACCGTATTTCCATTTGTGTTTTCACGTTTCAATAAATCACTGCACTCATTTCCAATTTTCCTAGCAACATCCAGTATAAGGAAATGAGGGGTGGCTCAAGACTTTTGCTCAGTAGTGTAAGAGACGTAAATACGACAATGTAACAACAACCCATACACATAAGGAGTCCGACATTAAATAATAATAATAATAACTTCTTTCGCAGGGAAAAATCTTCAGCTCACTGGTTACTCTTGTTGCCTGATCGTTTTAGTAGAATTAAAAAGTCGTTGGCCTTCTCCACAGTGTTAAGTTCCGGAGTTACTGTAAACGGAACCTTAAGCGGGTCTTTAGTTTCTATCGGTGCTGTTTCCGAAGTAGCACAGAGTGAACCGGATATTATCGGAATGTCAAAGACGGGACTCCTCATGTAACGGTGGATTTTTCTTGAATAGTATGTTTGCTTGTTGTTTGGCGTCTTACCTGATGGTAACACATTGATTGGACTTTTTATTTGTGAGGTGAGCACTGCTCATGGCTCTGAGCCAAGTTAGTCGCAGTGTGCGGCTGCTCTTAGGTCAAATTCAACGCTGTCGGCCAGCTCTGCTTTCAAACCAGACGGGTAAGTAAATGTAGAAAGCCTTAAACTTTCTATCTGCAGTCATAAAAGCTGACCAGACTCTGATTGTCACCCAGCTCGTTGTCTGAGTCAAGCAGCCTCTCAGCCGGAGCCCTCCGCGGATGAAAATGAAGCCGTGAGCCCGACCTTTGTGAACAGAAACCCCCGCAACCTGGAGCAGATGGCTCTGGCTGTGAAGGACCGGGGCTGGAAGACAACCTGGCCACACCGGCAGTTCTACCACAGGTCTGTAATGCTCCTGTTGATCTAAAGTGAAATCATTCTGTGGAAACAGGAGGTTTCTCGAACATTGCTCATATATGACATTTGAAAGGGCATTTGCTTTGAAGTCCAAAATCAAAGTAACGTTATACTGACCGAGTAGCACTGCCAGGGTGTTTCTTGTTTATCTAAAATCACAATAAAGAGTATTAAAAACGTAAGAATAAAAAGTTTAGATTTTTTTCTTTCCTCAAAGAGATCTCACGCTCAGACAGAGGGAAAGAGTTTCGGAGTCTGGAGGCCACTGTTGGAAAAGCTCTGCCTCTAGTTCTCATACTGGTGTGATCCACAGCCTGGAGGCTCAGATCACATGACCTCATGGCCCTCCTGGGGATGTATGGATGTAAAAGTCAAAACAAGCATCTTAAAATGGACTCTGATTTATTTATTTTTAAAAATTATTATTAGTCCTTTATTTATCCAGGTAAAAATCTCATTGAGATTAAAATCTCATTTCCAAGAGAGATCTGGCATCATGGCAGCAAAAGTCAAAAGCACATGCATCACATAACTACATAACAATTAAAAAAAATACAATATTCCGTACAAACATGTGAAAAAATATACAATAACAGATCATTAAGAGCGACATCAAAAACAATCACACTGACTAAAAGAGTTATTCTCTCATTCTTTTAAGATGGACTTAAACTCTTGCAAGGTAACCATTTCCAACACTTTCAGTTCCTTCTGCAGGTTATTCCAGGAAACAGGGACAGCGTATTTAAAAGCCTTTTTTCCTAATTCTGTTCTGATTTTCGGGACAGTCAATTGTATGATATTGTGAGAACGAAGGCTGTATTGGTTTTGGATTTTACACATATAAACACACAGATAAGAGGGAACCAGCCCAAGGAGAGGTTTATAGATAAAGACCAACCAATGGGAAAGTCTGCGAATATACAGAGATGAACATTTAGCAGCAGCATACAAAGAACAGTGATGTACACAATTTCTATAGCCAGTAATAAAACGTGAAGCACAATGGTAGACAGTATCCAACCTCTTTAGGTAGTGGGCAGGTGCAGTCATAAAAAAGCAGATCGCCATAATCCAATAAAGGTAAAAAAGTTGCATGAATCAAGTGTTTTCTCACTTGGAGGGAGAAACAGGATTGATTTCTAAAAAAGTAACTTGGTTTTAGTTTCAAGCCTTTGAATGTGGGTTTACAGTAATCCAAACATGATGAAATAAATGCATGAATAACAATCTCCAGTTCAGAGTGTGACATAATGATACTTAACTATCTTAAGTGATTAAAAACAAGAGCAAACCAGAAATTTGACATGAACATGCAGAGTGAAAAGTTACCCCAAGGTTCCTGATACAAGATTTGGCAAATATCAGAAGGGGACCAATCTGTCAGCGGCACAAACAAGGACTTCATGTTTTTCTTCATTAAGTAGGAGAAAGTTGTCAGCCATCCATCTTTCAATAGTCTAAGCATCTATTTAGGATCTGTAGATTATAAACTTTCTGGGGCTTAAAAGAAATCTATAACTGAATGTCATCTGCATAGTAGTGATAAGAAATGTTCATAAAGGTGCTCAAAAAGTGCTGAAGACAGAGCAGATATAACAGAAACAATAAGGACCTCAATACAGAACCTTGGGGCACACCATAGGTAATAGAAGTTGAAGAGGGCCTGTACTTAGAAACAGCATTTGAAAAGCTTCATTCAGATAGCTATAATGTGAACCACTCTAAAGCAGACCCAGATACACCTACTATTGAGGAAAATGTGATGGTCATCAGTACCAAAAGCAGAGGTCAAGTCCAACATCAGCAAAACAGAATATTCTCCTGCATCACGTTGCATCAATATGAGATTAAACACTCTAAGAAGAGCTGTTTCAGTAGAATGAGTTCTATGAAAGCCAGACTGAAATTTATCAGGGACTGTTAATACTGTAATACTTAGTTAATACTTGCACACATAAGGCTAAACAGCATGGGGACTGGCTTGACAGCAGTCGGTCTGTGCCAGTGGTTGAGATACTGCAAACCCCCAGACATGATTGCATTATAAGAGCTGTGATGTCACATTAGCTGTTGTATTTTTGTTTTTTCTTCAAATGGCAGTTTTTAAATTTCATTCATATTTTAGTATTCCAGAAATAAATCTCAATAGCATAGTCGTGATACAGCTTACTGTAATTTAACAACTTTTGTTAGTGAGGACTTGTGAATTACTTTCTAACTTTGTAGTAACAAATGTTACGAAGTAATACATTTCTCTGTTAGAAAGTTATACAGTTACTGTGTTAGTGTAATTAGTTACAAGCAGTGCCACACACATTATTCTTGAGACATGTTGATGCATATGCAGATCAAATATCTACATATAGATCAAAAGAAATAGCCAAAGAAACAAGATGAACAGAGAGAAATATGTATAAAAGTATAGCAACTGTTGGGAATGAAATTCAAAGAGAAGTGGAGACAACAGTCCTGTGCATCGATGCATCAACCTCACATTGGGTCACAGCCCACAGCATACAAACATGTATCCATTTATTTAAATTTATTACTTATTTTCTTAAATTAATGTTGTTTAACTTGTATAAGTAAAATTGGGTAACAAAGATAAGCCTTTATATATTCACTACTATTATTCTAGATTATGCAGATATTCTGTATTTGTTCTGCCCCATTGGGTTCAGAACTGTCAGTATGAATGCACACAAGCGTAATATAATCAGTGAAGTTCCAATGAAACATAGCATATTCATGCATAAAGAACAATTATCTCGATTTAATTTCCTCTCACGCTTCTCAATGTTTCAGGTTGATGTTCTCCCGCAGCCAACACCATGTAACAGCCCAGGTTTTTTCCAGCTGCTCCCCTATTCCGGTGCTTTCTTGTTCGACCAAAGAGTGGGCTGTGAAGAAGGAGCTGGCTTCTACAAACTGCGTGGCAGCCTGTCAGGCTGTGGGCGAGGTGCTGGCGCATCGGTGCCAGCAGGCTGGCATCACCAGGATGGTGTACAGGGCGATTCCCTGGACATACCGCTCAGATTCTGTGAGTACATGCAGCAGGGACTGGAAATAAAGTTAATGTCATTTTCCTTCACTTAGGTAGCCATTTGCTTCATGTCTCTCTCTCTCTCTCTCTGGGTTTTCTGTTTTGCAGGTTCAGTCTTTCAGAGCTGCAATGAAAGCAGGCGGAATCATTCTAAGTGAACCCAGAAGGAAATATGTTGGGACCTGACTTTAATTAATCAGTCAAATCAGCTGTTTTGTATAAATCTGCTCTGTATCTCCATTACCCCTCTCTTTTGTTAACTATTACTGTGCTGATATTAAGACTACAACTGCTACAGTAAAAAATGGGAATCAAAAGAAGGCTTGTCCCTGTGCCATGTCTCTTTTATATTAAGTCATTCTCCTCTGGTTTGTTATTTAATCAAAAAATAAAGGTTCTTGGTTTGAGTACAATAATTTATTTTTCACTCAGGTGCTTGTAAACAAGAGTGAGGTGCAGGCAGCGGAGAGTCTGTTACAATAAGGAAATGGATGACAAAAGCCAAGCTGATCATTTTAATCATAGTACAGTGTGAAGTTGGCTCAGGTGGTGGGAACAGTGTGTTGGGATTATAAAGTGCATGTTTTCTTTTTTCATCAATTTTTTTTTTTTTTAAAGTGAGCATGCAGGTTAAATGTTTTCTTTTTTTTTAGCTTGGATTCACTGGATAAAAAAAGTAATACCAGCACAAAATAAGAAATATCCTCATCAGCATCTAGTGAAAACAGAAAATTGAATAATTTAACTTGATCCATTCAAAGTCCATATAAATACAAGCTCAAACCCTGACAGTGTCCTCTCACAGGCTGGTATAAAACACAAAACATGTACTCAGGCCATCAGCAATTATGTGACAATACAGATATCTATATATACTGAAATTATGCACAAATGTGTAAAGTCACATTTATGATGACATAAAAGTGGGAAATGGTACAAGAGAAATGCAATATTTTACCACCACCTTGTACTTAAGCTAAAACATTAAAAACATCATTAAAGAATCACTTTTCATTCTCAGGTTGAAGGCACTCATGTAGCCCTGGAGCCAAAATATAATGGATGAAAATAAAATGGGTGGGAAAGCTTCCTAACAAACTGACATTTCCTTTAAATATATTCACTGGCACAGAGGAATACCGTTTGGCAAATTGGTGCATGCCATAAAACTGGCCCTGACATAATCCATAATGCACATCTTAGATACAGTGAAATCCTCCATATCTGCACACGGTATGTGTTGTGAGAAGGAGGAAATGAACACTTTCTGCTTTGGGCTGGCAGCATACAGCCTCATATAAGGAAATTAAAACAGTTATTGCATAGATACCTCTGAAGTGTTGAAAGGAGAGCTTAAAAAAACGGAAGAGGGACTGAGGGAGTTCGGCAGGGACATGCTGGTTTATGTGTTTGGATACCTTCATAAACATAAATCGTAATAATATAATAATGCACAATGATTTCAGCTATCAGATATCCTGGCTTTTACTTGTACAGCAATACTGCAGCATGGTCCTTATAAAAAAAATCAACTACCTATTATAGCTTTTATGAGGTGACATATGCAATCTGAGACCTGCAAAATATAAATTAAGACTTTAGCATCATTGTATAAAAACCTTGGCTGTTCCCAGAGCTCACTTTCCTTCTTTTCTCCTCTGTGCCTCCTTTATAGTCCCTCTTGTACCTCCCTGCTTGTTCATCTTTTTAATCATTTTGGGGCTTGCTTTGGCCCACGCCTGGCTGGCTGGATGGTTCAGGTGAAACATCTACACATGTTTTCTGGTGAGTGAGACACCGTCGCACATGGCTACGCCTTCGCTGTCCTGGTGACCGCCTCGGACTGCCAGGCATCTTTGAAAAGAACAAAGTAGGAAAGTACAAAGTTATAACACTGGGATTAATGCTTCAGCAAGAAATCTACTACACAGATACATCGCAACCCCAAACGCCTCTGAACGCTCTGTGACTACCTGACGTAAACCTCCATCAAAATCTAATTACACGTTGTAGCCTACGACTACCGTGATGATCTGTTTCAGTACCATCAATACCTTCCATTTCTGGCTACTTATTCACAACAGTTTTTTAATTTATCAGTGACGGCATAACAGCCCTCACTTCAACATAAGGAATAATGAATGGACTCACAAATGTACAAAGAAGTAGACAAAAACTTGACAGATAAATATATTTGGGTGGAGACTGGGGAGAGATAAAGTCCCAGCATTTTATTTATTTCGATCATGGTTGGCACTGCGTGTAAAACACCAGGACATAACCATGAGGTAATTAACACCTAATGCAATGCAACCATTAATGCTGCCAAAAATAATGTTGACTACTTATGTGGATTTCATCATAAGCTCTAAAAAGATTCACCACAGAAGACTAAATCAGCTGCTATTTTGGTAGTAGAGATACTGGCAGGACACACAAGATGTGAAAGAGGGGGGATGGAAGGCCACACAGGTCCTCATATAGAGTCAAACTAAAGATTTTGATTAAAAATGAAACCTAGTTTGGTGATATATGTATGTCTGTAGAAATATTAACATAATCACAGGAAGGAAAAGTTGCTACAAAAACATACTGGGGGTCTCCAGTGCTGCCCCTCAGTCTCCTAGTAGTTACACGTAATAACAATATTAAAAAATCCTACATCACTTCATTCTTGGGGTGACGACAATACTCCATCAGCCTTTTACAGCTGAGAGGTAAGAAGCATGACTCATATAGTTAACACCTTATTCATGAGTTATTTCAAACAACAGGCTTCGCTACATGACCTCAATCTAAATTAGCCATTTGCAAATTGTCAGCGTAACTACAAAGAGAAGGCTGGAGAGACCGGCACTCTGCTTCTTTTACCTGATCATATCCTTTATCCACATCATCCAGCTCGCTGATGGACTGCATTAATGAGTAGAGGTTCATTCTGCCACTACGATTAACACTCGGTGTGACCTGGAGATTAAAGGGAAGTAAAAAGATGAATAGCCTTTGATACACTCTGCGTGAGTATATGAGGATAAATATGGGTCAGGCAGTCTGCTCACTTTGTCTGGTTCATTTACAGTAATCACAGGGCCTGTCTGCACAGGGTCTTGGATAGTGTCAGACTTTGGGGCAGGCTGTTCAAATACCTAGATGTGGTTGATAAGATATAAAGGAGTTAAAAATGTAAAGGGAACAAAAATCTGGATTTTAAAAAGTGATAAATTGCTCAGGATCTGATTACTTCACAGTCTTCCCCTGAATCATTTTTCTCATCTGGAGTATCTACGCCATCATCCTCATCAAGTCCCTCATCTTCCTCATCATCTTCTTCCTCCTCCTCATCTTCTTCTTCTTCTTCATCGTCGGCTGTCTTTTCTCCCCCCCCTCTTTCCTCGTTTCGCACTGATTTTTGTCTTTGGTCTCTCGACTTTCGCTTCCAGAGAGCACTATGGCGCTGCTGGCTGGAATGATAAATGCACACACAGCACATTCCTCAACTGAGCCCTCAAACTAAAGAGAAGAGAAAAAAAGAGCACTAGGCCTAACCTTGCGTTGAGGATGCCGCTGTAGGTCTGGAGCTGCTTCATGAAGCCCTCATTAGGCTTGATGATGGACCGGCGATCCCTGACGTAGCTCAGTGCCACATCCAGTGTCCAGTGCTGCTGCTTCATAGCGTAGGCAATCACTGTGGACGCAGAGCGGGACACGCCCATCTTGCAGTGAACCAACACCGCCTGGCCACTCTTCCTGTAATACACAAAGATGAAGAGGAAAACTCACACAGTGATTTTGGATTTTGCTTAACAAATATTAAGTCATGGAGGGAGAACTGCTGGAATATATACGCACATGCAAAATAATGCTCAGCAGTAAAACGCTTTTGGTTTGTGAACATGTGGCAGCTTTAAACTGGCTGAGCAGCTGAGCAAATTTAAGATTTGCAGCTTTGATTGTACGGTAGCTTGGCCTTCTCTCAGAGGTTTTGTTTCAAGACTTCAAACTGTAAACTAAAAACACAGAAGCAGTATTTTTCTATTTTCGTGGCGTGAATACTGCCTGTCATGATGTTTCACAACTCAGTCGTCATTTGTAGACATCATTCACACAGATTAGACTACAAATGGGAAGCCGAGTCATAGTGTGACAGCTCAGAACTGCGAAATTGGTGGTTATGCCAATCTTGATGGAATTCAATATTTGAGGAAACATAGCCTTTCATTTTCTGTTAAAAGTGGACACAGAAACCGACAACACTCTCATCAGTGTCCATTAAATATGAAGCTGCATGAAGTGTGCATAGCTCATCATAAAGACTGGAAACAAGGGGACGCACTTCATCTATAAATGATTAAAGTAACACATATAGTGTGCCAGTGCTGTTAAATCCCTCTAACATTTTATATTTTATGCTCACTGGCCACTATATTAAGTACACTGTTCCAACTGCTCGATAATGCAAGATGGATGGAAGAAGATGATTTACAGAGAATGGTCTGAGAAAGACAAAATATCCCGTGAGCAGTGGTTCTCTGGATGAAAATGCTTTGTCAGTGTCAGAGGAGACTGCTTAGAGCAGACAGAAAGGCAACAGTAATTCAAATAATAAGTTGTTACAACTAAGGTATGCAGAAGAACATTTCTGAATGTATAGCACGTCAGACCGTGAAGACCTGAGTCTTGTTGCAGACCATGGGAACACAGTGTACCCAGAGCATCTTCAGCTCTGCCACCTTCACCTCAGCCTTCTGTCTTTATGTCACTGTCACTGTCAGGTCTCACAAATATCTTGCCAATCCTACACCACCTTGAAACCATCTGTCACTCCTACCTAAAACTTTTATACAGTCATTGCTCCTACTGCACATCTCACCGTTGTCTCGCTGTCCTCAAACATATCCTGCACCACTCTCACATACTTCTCTGCCACCCCTGACTTCCTCATGCATCTCATGGCTCCCATCATGTGCTGTCTCTAGATCCACAGAGACACAGAGAAGCTTCTTCTGACTGTCTCAAAACTTCTTCATCAATACTCTCAAAGCAAACACCACATCTGCAGTGTTCTTTCTCACTGTGGCTTCTTTTCATGAAGCCTTACTGCTGCTCCCTGATTGTGACCTTTCTTCTTAACCTAGCTTCAGCCATACCATATCTTCATGGTATGGCTCATCATCTTTATCCTGTAGTTACTACAGCTCTGCACATCACCCTTGATGCTGTCATGTCATGTTTCCAACACCATGCTGAATCTCTGTTGCAAAGACTTAAGGCAGTTCTGAAGGCAAAAGTGGGTCCAACCCGTTACTATGTGTACGTAGTAAAACAATGTCCAGTGGGTGTATGTGATTCATACAAAAATGTAAGCTTAGATGCCATTAAATTTAAACAAAAGCTCTGCAGATTTTGGAGACTTTCCAGTCTCCGCTAAGATAATAATCAGATTATTTAATCTTGAGAATGGTATCAATCAGGCAAGAAAGCAAATAAGGATACACAGTAAAGTGGTTTTTGACTTGAAGGACTATAGGTTTGTGTTACAATACAGGAGTTCATCACAGACAGACCTCTATGGAGATTTAGCGATTTAGTTTCACACATTTCAGCCCCTAATTGAGCTTCTGCCCAGGAGGAACAATCACAATCCTTTTTACAAGTCTGGATTTAAAAAGCCTCTGGTACCTTGCAGTGTTGATGAAGTTGAATGTAGCTGGCCAATGGGACAGCAAGTCTGTGGCTTCCACATCGTACACTCTGATGTTCATGTAACTGAAGGACTCTGGGAAAAAGTTGTCAATCTCCCTCGTCACATTCAGAATGTAGCCCACGCTGAAAAACATGCAGAGACACACTCAGAGCCAGAGCAAAACACAATGCATAGTTAAATATCACCCTTATTGTGTGTTAATGGGATCCAGAGACAGACCACAACACACAGAGCTGCAGAAAGTGTTGCAGGTGAAACTACTAACTTGTTTTTCTGCAGCTCCTCAAAGTTAGCTGCATTCCACTCGGAGCCCTGAAACCAAAAAAAAAAAAAAAAGGTTAAAGCAAAGTCAGAGAAGAAGGAAAGGGCTGACAGAGCCATCTTCCCTATCGCTGTCAACACAGATCTCAAAGGGGAAGTTACAAGTCACATGACAACATCCTGGAACTAAAACCCATGTCAGTTTTTTTGACCAAAGCAAAAGAAAGTGACTGTACATAATATGGCTTTTAACTTTATCTGACCTTTAACAATGACTCACCAGGTAAAGATAGTCAAATATTTTGGAGGGCTTGTCCATCTGAGCCATGGTGACCAGGATCTCATTGTCGATGTACTCCTTGTAGGGCCTCATGTCAAACCCTATCCTGGTCTCCAGGGTAGCGTGCACCTACAGCAGAAAATGAATGCATTTTGTAACAATTTTTTCACCTCAGTTATGTTCTAATAATTTGACTGTTTGTTTTTTTTTCTAAAACCAACTTCCTGTCTCTATCTGCCCACACGTCTCACCATTTTGGATGTGAGGTTGTCCAGGTCCTCAGTCCTCATGATGTCTCTCAGGTGTTCTTTGATCAGGATCTCCCTGGAAACTCTCTCTGCCGAACTTCCCAGAAAACAAAAGGTAAATTTTAGTACCAACTGGTAGGGAGGCACAAGCAATAAGAACAGAAGATACGTTTCTTATTATTTCTACATTAATAGCAACATTAAGCGGTGAAAGTGCCACATTTAATTATTCTTTTTGAGGTATTTTCCACTTGATGCTACAGCTGCACTTTTTTTTTTTTAAACATAGGATTTTAAACGCACATGGTTTACTTGTGGTGGATTGTGAATTTGCCAACTTTAGGACTAATGAGTTAAACTTATACTTTAGTAAATTATCTTAGTGTACATTTTTTTCTACCACATCAACTCCCTTGGCTACTGCAAATAAAAGCATACCTCTGTCCATCACTGTCCTTGCGGATCGACTCCAGGTCATTCATGACCTCCCACTCATTGAGGCAGGTACGATCGGACTCGATGTGCCGGTAATAGTGCTGAGCCCACTCCAGCCCAGAGCCTGGGATCAAAGCTTCCTTGATTGCACGCTCACAGCAGCCATGCAACACCTGCAGCACTGACCTTACAGCAGCAGAGAGGGGAGAGGAAAAGCAAAAAGAACATCACTATGTGTACTGATGACTTATCTTGAGATTTAGAGTAAGGGAAAGCTGTTGATATGCAAAGTGAGCAGCCGCATCCAGCTGCTACAGTGGGAATATAAGCATTTCATTTTAATATGTGTGTGCCAGCATCACTCACCACATGGTCTGCATGGAAACCGGTTTAAAGATTCTGGTCTCTTTTGCTGAGCTCACGCTAAAGCCACTGCAGGAAACAGACAGAAATGTGAACGCTCATTATTAAGCCTGACGACAAGAAAGAGAAGAAGGAGAAATAAGACAGTAACAGTGCTAAGAAGCATCGTTGTGCTACATCACAGTCTGACACACAAGAGAGAAATAATTCAGTGTAAATTAGAATTAGTTCTTGTTCTTGTGGAATGAAAACGTGAGGACAGTGATTGAGAGAGACATTAGCACAGTTGGAGGTGCGATCCAGCCTGATGAGGGGGAACATGCTGGTGTGACATGGCAAATACACTTGCATAATACTAAGCATGCACGTGCATTTAAAACACAGCAGTTTAAGCACCCCGTCATGTTAGCCTAACTGTTTTTAAACCCCACACCTCTCGGTTTCCTGAGAGACCAGCTCTTCTATCCTTTTTGAGCATCAGCAGCCCAAACTGTTTTAATCAAGCACAAAATGAGCTGGAATGTACATTTGATGTTCTTCATGCACTACAATGCAGTCACAGAATAAATTTATTATACTTTAAAGCCTCTAAACTCATTGACCTTTCCATACACAGTCACATAAAGAAACTATCAATACTTTACTTTCATTTCATTATTAAAAACACATGACCTTCATGCTTATGCAATGATGTGACTGAGTGACGGGAGCTGTTGTAGTTCACAGAGAATGATTCAACTCCAAAAATAAGGACATTACTCATTCATATTATCTCTGGCCAAAATCCCAGAAATCAGGCTGCACCATCTGTGCAGCAGTCTCCCAATCTCCTCCTTGCACCTGCTTTTACACTTTTAATATAATCCTTAATCCTTTTTTAAAAACACGTTTCTTACCCATCTCCGTCCAGATAAACTTGTGTATTGCTCCATATTGGCAGTACCAGGCCGATGGTGCAACGATCACTAGAAACAGAAGGGGAGGACACATACACACAAGACAAGGGAGGAAATTGTACTTGTTAAAGCTTAACCAGGAATTATTAACAGAACAGAAATCTTATCTTGTGCAACTGTACACCATGATATTGGTTACACACACCTGTCTGAGTTGGGGAAATCCATGCCCAGCAGGATGCTCTCATGTTTGTTGCCCAGTGTGGAAACAACAATCAGATACCTGACTCTTACTGGGCTAACAGAATCTAACTGCACCGCCTGCATGAAAAGATACAGAGAGAGAGGGATGACAGGGAAACAGACAACTTGTGAGCACTGCGTTTTGGATGCAAAAAAAATCATAGTTTTCTTTTTAAGTCTAAAGTTGCCAAATAAGGTTGGGTATTTGCAAGTGGTGTAAAACGTCCTGCATAGATTATTTTCTTTGGCCTTAAAGGAAAACTCAAATCAGGGAAGTAAATGTTGTCTTTACAGAGATCAAGATACTGGATCCTGTCCGGTTAAAGGCCTCTACTTATAGTCTTGCTGAAACAAGCTGAAACAAGAAAAG
This sequence comes from Tylochromis polylepis, assembly GCA_015107715.1. NCBI lineage: Eukaryota > Metazoa > Chordata > Actinopteri > Cichliformes > Cichlidae > Tylochromis > Tylochromis polylepis. The sequence continues at coordinate 13,880 of VVHJ01035169.1, forward strand.
CTACAAGTACAGTTTGTGGATGTGGCTTTTGGCTTATATTTTTACATTTAGTTTTGCTATCCTGCAGTCTTAAATATTCACTAATTCCTGAATATTTTATGTAGACTGATTGTCTACCTGAGATGTCCAAGTCATGCCACACTGTCCACAAACCAATGAACAGAATTAGTCTTAAAACAGTCGCTATCAATTTAAAATTAAAATTAAATACAATGTAGTAAACTAGTTGAATAACATGAATCCTCATATGGGCCATATCATATTTTGTGTAATAATACCGCCTTAAGGCCACTTGTTGTGACTTAGTGCTTTACAAATAAAATCAAATTCAATGAAATGTTTATGTGAAATAAAAATATCATATCGCTATTTCATTGCTATAGCAACACCATGCATTTACATTCTCTAGAGCAAGAACAAGACAAGCCGGGCACATCTGAGGGCAAGAGCCACGTGTCTCTGGCAAAATATGCAAGTAAACTGTTCCCACTAAAGGTGGAAAGAACAAATGTGTTTCATCACTTGAGGCAAAAACACAACCAGGCTATACATTAGCTGCTTCCTGCAGCTCGTGATGTGCAAACACAAAAGTAAGCAAATGTCTTGCAACACAAATAAAACAAATGTCTGACAACACAGTGCCACCCCCCATCCCAAGGACTACACAACTACCATAACCACTGTGCAATACTTAATTTTACGTGCAATAACCCACAGTGTAAATACAGTGGGATGCAAAAGTTTGGGCAACCTTGTTAATAGTCATTTTCCTGTATAAATCGTTGGTTGTTACGATAAAAAATGTCAGTTAAATATATCATATAGGAGACACATACAGTGATATTTGAGAAGTGAAATGAAGTTTATTGGATTTACAGAAAGTGTGCAATAA
>VVHJ01035172.1:0-11388 GCA_015107715.1 Tylochromis polylepis
GATGGCCGCCCCTCCCTGAGCCTGGTTCTGCCGGAGGTTTCTTCCTGTTAAAAGGGAGTTTTTCCTTCCCACTGTCGCCAAAGTGCTTGCTCATAGGGGGTCATATGATTGTTGGGTTTTCTCTGTATCTATTATTGTACGATCTACTGTACAAATATTAAGCGCCTCGAGGCGACTATTGTTGTGATTTGGCGCTATATAAATAAAATTGAATTGAATTGAATTGTTTTATGAGTTCAATTTCTTTCCAAAACGCAAATATATCAGGACAATTTTAAACTAAACTGCAACTTTGAAAATTAGTAATGGTAAATGACTGCTCACGGCCCTTCATGTTGCACACTGTGGGTTATTACTGTGGTATGGGCACTGGTTTCTTGGGCCTGATACCTTTGGGTGCTGTAGTTCTCCTCCATGATGTGAGCCACCGCCTCACTGGCCAGGAAGAGGTATCCCGAGTGGTTAAACTGCAGGTCTATGGGGTCTTCGTTCAACACGCCGAGATGCTCCTGATGGGATTCAGAGGTGTGACAGTTTGCACTCTTTAATTAAAACATTTAATCATCTCTTTACTTGTGTGAAAATGAAATCATTGTTTAAAAACTGCATTTTGTATTTAATAACAAAATTCATTTGATGATCTAAAATCAGGAAGGGGGAAAACTTTTTCAAAGCACTGTATGACAGAAAAAAGTATAACAGGTCCTCTTTGATCTCATCTGACATGGCTACAAAGTGTTCACATATTAACAAAGCACATGTTCTGTCACATTTAATGATTAAAAGCCTCGTTGTTCATTTCCAGTGACCTACATTGATGTTCCTCATGAAGTCTGCAGAGGCCAGAGAGAGGTGGATATTCTCCGGCAGGGAGAACTGCTGTCGGATCCCCCCAGCAGACAGCACCGTGGAGGCCTGGGAGTACTGTGGGCAATCAGGGGGAGCGGTTTATGAATATGAGGAGGAAAAGGCAGAGGATTAGTTTGAATAGCTGGGAAGACATGAGCACAGTGTGATCCTTTCTCCTGACACTTTGAATAGATTTAAATCATGCAAATTTTGAAAGGAAGAAAGCAACACTGCTTGTCTAGACTCATTAACTCTGGGCTCCTCACCGTTGGGTCCTTCTCTACAACCAGGACCCGCACCCCTCCGCGCACCATCTCCTTCTGTTTCAGCCAGTAGGCGATGGACCAGCCCATCACCCCGCCTCCGACGATCACGATGTCCGCCCTCTCTGGAGGAAGGTTGGGGTTGATCTCCAGGGGAGTCCAGCTGCTCCCTGGAAGCGCGTCCACCGCCTTCTTCCGCATAGCTTCCATATGGGCCTCCAGATCTGAGCCACAAAACCCCAAACTTTACACTCCCTCACGGCTACCTGCAAATGTTTACCTTCACCTAAGAAATTAAAATGCTTCCTGGTACTTTAGCCAAGACTCTCAAATTCGGCATATAAAACAGTTTATACATTCACACTTTAACGCAAATGAACATGCATGGTGGTTCATTTTGAATTTTCCGCCAAATAATTTAGTAGTTTAGTGCAAAGAACTATAAAAGTTGTCATTCGAAAGACTTATGCAACCGAATTGCAGACAGGCTTCTCGTAGTTTATTAAAACTTTAAAATGTTTAGCAGGATCCTAACAGTTGCACATATCTATAGAAACACAAACCATTTGATAATTTTAGTACTTCTAAATGTAAGTTGGCTTGCTGAGTTGCATAACAGTCCTTTCTTGGTTACTCCCACCTTTGAAGAAGTCATTTCGTAGAGGTGTGCCTGTGCTAAAGCTTTGATATAGAGCCAGTTGTCCGTTCAGCCATGTGGGTCGATGTGTCACCCGTGTGGAGGTGAGTAATCCACGAGCCGGCCCCACCTTCACCTGCAGCCGCCGCCACATGGCAAACGTGGCTGGGGTTCAATAAGCTAATCGGCTAGCTAAAGCGAAACAAGGTGCAAACCAAAACAAGAGCAGCGTGAACAAACTTTCATTCTTCCTCTAGCATAACAGCACCGACGACCTAACCTGACAGCGCTGTCAACGCAGACAAAAACACGCAGCACGACCGGTTTCACTGCGGCGTCCTTCAAAATAAAAGCACCAATCTGGACGGTTTAGCAGATTAGTGTGTAAAGCAGTGACGCATTAACCTTTTCTGACACCTCAGAAGCCAGACAGCTGCACCGAAGCAACCATTAACAATAAAAAGGGCTCCAAGTTGAATTTTATTTAAAGTAAGGGCAGTGCAATAGCTTAAAAAACTTTTATTTTGTCCCCCTTAAAAAAATCACACAGATTAATTTCATATCTCCAATTGTCCCACAATTGGAGAACCTAATTTGTAGTTTTTATTTGTGTATGTGTGTAGATATATTATATGTCCAGATTTCACCCCACATATGAAAGAAACAAGATGTGTTTTGAAAAGGATGCAAAAATTAAAAAAAAAAAAAAAAAATAACAGTAGCAGACCTTTTTTTTTCTTGCTGGCTTCATTGTTCAGCTCCAGAACACAGGCATAAAGTGTGATGGGTGACATATTTTGGTAGTCCAAAGGAATATAATTTAACTGAATAAATTAAAGATGAATATGAACCGATGCCCATTTAAAGAGGACATTTCGACAACAAAATGATGCAGAAAAGCCACATCCTGGAGCAGAAAAATTCACCTGAATCCAGGAAATGTGTATGATGCTCAAATTTTCCTGTCCAGTGTTTAGATGAACCCATACACACATGAATATATAAACTTTATATAGCTTTTATATAAAATTTATGGTTATCAGCTAATTATCCCCTGCTGATAGTTAATGAGTAGTTACTAAATATTTTTAAGTAAAAAAAAAAAACAAAGTAAAGAAAAGAATGTTGTGTCATTTGATCCTTGAATTGAATCTCATTTTTGATTCAGTCAGTGATTCAAAACACAAAAATGTAAACTATAAAATGTACACTGGCATAATCATGTATTGATGAATCTATTAATTAACTCACCTCTCAAATGCAATTCTCAGAAATACATGCTGGGATCATCACTGTTAAGATAAATGTAATCAAACTTTCAAATCTTATGTTTTCATGTTTTTTTGTCTAGAAAAATATAAAATCAGAAAGCAAATATTTACTAAATAACTGAATAGATTTATTACATGTATTTAGGTATACACTGGTTTCAATGAAAGAAACATATAAAGCATATCTCATTTTGTCTTTAAATAAATCGTAATGTGAAGCATTGCATGCCTATTCAGTATTTATTTTTTTAAATAAATTTTAATAATGTTAATGTCTACATTGATGGTAATAATCCAGCCTGATGCGCAGTATGTTTGTAAATAAATTTAAATGTAAAATGTATATGTCTAAAAAAATGTGACAGACTCAGGAGGGCTTTTGAAACATTTATTTCTTACACATTTTATTTCTATACCAACTTTTGCTTTTTTTTTTTTTTTTTATTTTTTAAAAAATTTTTCTTTTTTTTTTTTTTTTACATATTATAACTTTTAAATATTACTCCACATTTGTTTTTATATATTTATATATTTGTTCTTATTTTAAAATTCATAGATTACTGAAACTGCTCCTGCAAAACGTGATTTTATTTTGAAAACTTTACAGGAAATCGCACTTATGATACTGCAGGCGCGATCTGCCTCGTCAAAGAGGCAGTGGCTTGCCACGTGAATGAAGAAGACCAATCAGAAAGGAGGAAGTGGATCCATTTCTTCTCCCTGCACCACATTCTTACATTTGTTTTTATTGGCTGCAAGACAAATTGTGGGGTATGCGAATGTGTTTGCAGCATATTAACGTAAAAATTAAAACTTTTTAAAAGTTTTACTTGAAATAATTTACACTGAAATGTTTGGCTTTTTAACCCTTAATTCAGCTCCTTACTGGAAAAGTTGAGTAAAAGTGACATTTAACTCCTTGGCATTACAAAGAAATGTCAGTGTTTACAAAGACAAGTGCATACCAATTATCTAGAGCCTTCAAACCGGCTGTTGCTACACAAATATATAATTATATACTTGTAATCTTATTATTAAGTATAATTATAATTATGGTACAAACTGTAGTGTTATCTTTAAGCATTATTTATTACAGAAAACATTTTTATAGCACACGCACGAATAGCTAGATAGATGGATAGATAACCCCAAAAGGGAGCAGCCGAAAGAAGATATATGCAAAAATCTTTTGTTCCCATATTTATCATGTCTTATGTATTAGGCATGGCAGTAATAATAATAACAATAATTATTTATTTGATTTATTTTTTCATTCGTTAAAAAATAACGTACATGAAACTTTAACATGTCTGTTCAAAACCACACTTTGACCGAGCGTGCTTTTATTTAGGAGATTTGCACGGAAGTAGTCTCTATGTTGCCCAGACCCCAGGCTCTTATTTTGAAAGTTTGTCGGGAAGTGTGTCTTAATTGCGCTGGGTTTGATTCGCAGCAGTGTTTTCTGCGCCCTGGGGCCACACTGTTTTCAACGGGACTCAACTTACTACTTGCTGGACTCGCCATGGCCGCTTGAGCCTGCTGAAATATTCTTCTTCCGTTATCATTTGGTCGCAGCGTTTGGACAGACTTTTTTCAGACATACTTTCGCCTTCTTTTGCGTAGTTTTTATGTCAAGGAACAAGGATGCAGCCTCCGCCGAGAAAGGTGAGTTTTTGCCGTTGTAGCCCCCTGAGCTAACGTTACTTCGACGGACTGGTGCATATTTAATGGTTGGAAATTTATGCTTTGTTGCTCTTCGCCCGGTTCAAATGAAGAAACTCTCCTTTTATTCTCCAAATATGTCCTTGCTTGTTTATTTATATGTCGATTTTGCTTGTTTTGCCTCTATAAATACCACCAAAGGAGGAAAACATGTTTTAAAAAACTCCCATGTGCCACTTTTTTTAAGGGAGAATAGCCCCGTTAACGTGCCCCGTTCCCTCTCGAACGGAGAAAGGGTCCTGCTAAAGTGACAGCTAAAATTAATAAATGCATCCACACAAGTGCGCACATCTTAGAAAAAGTTTATATTGTTTAAATAAATAGTATTACCGATCCAAAACTGATCCAGCTAAGCAACTCTTAAGTTCAAGTAAATGCCACTTTGGCTCCCTCCTGTCCCGCTGCCACCCGCTAGTTAAGAGGAGTAAAGTTGGGGGGTGAAAAGCTGGGAGAAGGTTCTCATTTTATCCAACGCAGATATGAGTTGTGTTTTTATATGTGCCGATTTTAAGAGGAGGCCTAACCTTATTGTAAAACTTACAAGTCAAGTTAAGAACTATGATGCAAGTATTCTTGTAGCTCCGGGAGAGTCAGTTGACAGATATTAGTACAGAGTTTTGTGGAATTTTTTTCTCTCTAACAAAAAAGTTTGTATGTGCGGAAGAAAAGCACTCGTTGGCTTTAAAAGGTGTATTTAAAGCTTAAAACAGCTCAGTAGGTGTTAAAGTATAGATTAGTTCTAAGTGTTTTATTACAGAAATAAGCATGAAAGCAAACAAATCTCAGCAAAGTCTGCCTCTATGCGAAAAAATGTTCATGCGGGATCATATTTCAATAACAAGACTCAACAGCAGGGCAGTTTTTTAACCACAGGACATTTTGTAAATATAAAGCTGTTAGTTTTTGGTTATTTTTGCTTGGTATTTGGAGCTTTATGCAGCGTGTAAAGATTTTTTTAATGCGTTTGGACATTTTGCATGACCCCCATGAAGGGTGATGTAATTGTAAAAATCTGTGTTTTTCCTGCTGATGCCCCAGGGAAAAACTTTTTAACTGTTACACAAGCAGTCTATTTAACATACTGATAGATACTGATATCTTGAAAATATAATTTACAGTGCCAGCCGTCTTGATTATATTAGATTTTGCTATGTTTTTGCAAATTGTTTTTTAAGGTGAAGCATCTTTGACGACTTTTTATCTAGTTTATGTTATTTTAGCTGTGGATCTTGGCCGCTCATAAGAGGAATAAAGGCACCTGTCTGCTTTTCCTTTTATTGTACTTAATAGTTTCACTCCTAAGGATAAACCTAAAGATAGTAAATCATATCTGTAAGAAGATATTCATTAATAATAATGATTTATTCTCACACAGCCACAAAGTGTATAATAAAACAAATTTAATTCTGCTTGTAAATTTGTTATTAGCAGATTATTTTTTGACATTTTTGGACAAACAAGACACTAATGAAGCTTTGCTTTGTATCTTGTGTTCCTTGGACTCTCTTAGTTAGCTAAAACATTATCTAAAGAATTATCTTTGACTAAAGATACAACATTGATTTCTTTATTGATCAGTATGCTACCTTTATGTGGTAGTTTGGTCCACAAAGCATTAAAAAAAAATAAAAAATATCCATGAGAAGTTCCTCAAAGCCAACATTGTATAATCAGATTGCTTGTTTTATTCGCTCTTTTCTGGCAGACTAAACAAAAATAGATCATCAGAATAGTTGATTGATTTTCAGCCTGATGACAGGATTAGTTAACCAGTTTCTCCACCTCTTACCAGCTCTCAATAAGTAATTTCTTTCTAGTTAAATTGCAAGATGTGTTTAGCATCGTCTTATTAAACTTGCTTATGGAATTTTCAGTTATTTGTTTTCGTTATAAAATGAAAACGGGACGACAGGTCGTGTGAATTATGTGATGCAGGAGAAGATGGGAATGAAACACACTATATTTTGAGTTAAGAGCATATATATGTTTACTAAGATGTCGGCTAAATATCCAGAAGTGCACTGACGGTGAGAGGATGAAGTGGTTATTTTAAAATTTTGGTGTTTGTGTTTCAAAAGCTTGGAAAACACATCAGATTCGACATGGCCAGGCTTTATTTTGCATTAGCTGGCTTGACAAAACTGACACCCCTGGCTGAACGTAATGGGCGTCACAATGGTGGTTCAACTTTCTCCACCTACATCAGTCAAACATTATCAGAGGAGCTGGTGATAGAGATCTAAGACAATACACCATAAAAAAATAAAGCTTTAATGAGTCAGGAAAGAAATGCTGCACAAATGTGTCCAGCTGTGTAAAACAGACCTGCAGCAGATTAGAACCAAGCATGAAAACATTTATTGTCTGCATAACCAACTGGGTGCATGCAGATTCCAGTGACTGTGCAGCACATGTTTTCTTTTTATCTTATTTTTAAAAATATAATTATTATAGGCAAAATGCACCCACTATGTAGCATTTAGATGGATTGTTTTGTCACAAAACACCATATTACATTTTTCTGCTGCAACTTTACTGAACACCAGAACTGCAACTGTGGTGTTAGTAAGATACAGCTCAACAGGTCGCATACAGTCCTGCAACAGAGAATCTATAGCATGCTGAGAACATGCTGTAAGTAAAAAAAAACAGTGAAAATGTGGCGCTTCCTAACAGTTTTTACACTAAAACTTTGAACATAACCTGCTCCGGAGCAGGTTATGCTTTCAGTTGTCATGGTGACCTGGCCAGGTAAGAAGAGATGACCAAAAACGCTGACTTTAAACGAACATACGTTGCTAACCCATTGATCTTGCTTCAGGTTTCTCGTTGTTGCTGTCTTGTATTTTGGCTGGGCATATTGTTTTGAACATCATACAATACTAAAATAAAATGATCATATTTGATTTTTGATTTGTGTTTTTAACAGATTTTCATTTTTGAGTTGTAATAAAAAAGTGGAAAATTGACCAAAATAATGAGACAAAACCTCCAAATCAGTTGATATTAATAAGTACATTTCATATGTACTTATATGACGAGTTCAAAACACTCCTGGTGGTCAAGTAATGAGACTCCTCGTCTCTTGGTTCACATCCAATTAGAAACCCAGAGAGACCAATTCTCACCTGGCCGCAGGTACTGCTTGATAATGATGGTGCTCACTTCCAGGAATGCCAATTATGAGCTAAGCTGAATCAGCTCATAATGAAGCTGAATCTTCCCTCTAGAGGTGTTCCCATTGTGATTGCTCCAGATGAAATCTCCTCGGTGTCCCTGTATGAGCTTAAGAAGAAGAAGACAGCTTTAAGGTGTTTCTAATCAGCCTTGTTCTGTTCCCCTGTTCAGGTCCGGGTCACCCAGGAGCTGAAACACACTCATGCTGAGCAGATGAGCAGATTACAGATCAAACACCAGACAGAGTGTGACCTGCTCGAAGACCTGAGGTAAGCAAACACAGGTGCATCACATTAAATGCCAAGATTATTTTTCTGAAGAGGTAAAACAGTTTAAGACGGTCCTCATATGCAAAGCTGTTCATCTTCTAGAAGTAATTACAGCATTTCCGTGAACATGGACATGAATCTTTTAATCTAGTAGCTGGAGATCAAGCATTAACCAAACACCTCATGCTCTTTCCCATCAGCCTTAGAAACAGCCCAAAAAATTTAGTTAACATGATCACAGCAAGTGACATCAGTGACTTACAAAAGAGGTATTTTATTATAATTTGCTAATTTGAAGCTATTACATTATTCACGAGAGAGCTGTTGCTGGGAGCAGAGCTTCTAACATCCTTGCCTCAGTTCGTAGGGTGTGTTTAAATTCCAGTATTTAAGGGTCAAAATCTTTGGCTTTCGCTTTAGCTTCTCTTCTGCTCTCTGCTCCACATTTCTCTATGAAGCTAAAAGACTCACTGCACTGAAATGATTGTGCATGAATTCATGAAATAGGAGTGTTTTGACTTTATTTGACCAGGCTGCTCAGGTATCTCTGGGGACTCTTTTTATCTTATTTTTAAAAATATAATTATTATAGGCAAAATGCGCCCACTACGTAGTATTTAGATGGATTGTTTTGTCACAAAACACCATATTAACTCAAAAAACTCAACATTTTCTTGCTGAAGGTTCTTGATTTTTGAAACAGGGATGCAGGTTTTTCTATTATGTGTATCACATTTCATGGAGTTTATCTTAATTCTCCGCTGTGTGAATGATTCTCCAATTCATTTGTTCAATGTTTATTTTACAAGAAATTGTTGGAAGTTCGTAGCTAACCAGCTAGCTGTGACCTTTCCCCATCTCATTTTTCCTTAACGTCTGGCTCGTTCGCTGTTATGGCACTCCTCAGGTCCTCAGCTTCTTAGCTGCTTCTCCAGTAGGTCTCCCATCCTTGCACTACAGCTGGTATTGGTAGTCCCTCTTGTGCCCTGAGATTGACAAACGAGACCTTGCAGCAGTTGGAGAGCTGGTTCATATGCTGCTGGCTCTCCTAAATGGGAACTGGAGAAACAGCTGATTGCTGCTGACATGCTTTTTTAAATTTAAAAAAAAAAAAGGCGGTCTCCATGTTGTCTGTATTTTGCAGCAGGTCACCTTCTATATGGTTCCATTTATTCATGCTTTTAAGAGAGCCGTAGTGTGCCTCTTTACCCTCACACTTGTACACTTGTACCCAGTCCCCTTCCTTCTACCTCCACAAGTTCAAGCACTAAATCAAAAACACAAATTTGCATTGTATTTTTTAATTTTTCCATATGCTCTTTGCTGGCATGCAGGACTGGTTAGTCAAAACTGGTGTATATAAACATTAAAATGAGCCTGATTGTGGTTATGTTTGGACAGAGTGAAGCTTTGTGCTTAGCTAAGTTAGCAGACTTCCAGCTTCATGTACAGGCTACAGCAAAAACAAATAACTGTAAGCCATTATTCAGAGTATCTGCTATTGTAAATATGTAAATGAATAAGTGTCCATGAAATGTCAGAGCTCCTCAAAATCAGCAGATTTATTTTGTACAATAACCTTTACGTAGGATGCAAGTTTTCTTTTTGTACTATGAATATTTTAGCACTTACAGTCTCTCTAAGCACACAGGGGTGGGTCAAAATGTGGTGCTTTTCTTATTTGCCTTTTTTTGTCATGGTTTTTTTGAGCCCTCAGAACACATTTAAGCACTTTTTAGGTCTGCTAAAAGCTGCAACCAATTTAAATCAATTTATAGCCAAAGTCTTGTTTTTGTTAATCTTTTCTCTTTTTTTTAAATTTAATGTCTTGATAATGGCATCATTATCTACCTACAAGTTACAATATGATGTGATTTTATTCTGTATTATCTTTCTCATGTTTTCGTTTTACACACCTTAAAGTAGAAATTAAACCATTTATTTTTCTGAGGCTATTTGAAGGTTGTTTTTCACTTTTTAAAGAAACCAAATCCAAAAGTCAAACTGGATTAGTCTTTAAAACTGAGGATCGGGCCAAGTAAACAAATAGTGACACAGAGAGCTCTGTGTTCAGATGCGTAGGCATTTTAAAAGCTAAAAGCCAGAGGTTGTGGTTGTATCATCAGCCATAGATTTGACAGCCTACTGGCTCCCCGCTTCCTGTCTGTGGTTGGTGGCGGAGCTGTGGACCTCCAAACAGCTGGAAGTCAAGGTCACAGAGAGCTGCCAGATGTTCTGACTACCCTGAACCGTTCGCTGTGGGAGGGTGAGCGACTCTACTCAGCCAGGAACAATGTGAAAATCGGCTGGTACAGATTTTTTTAAGGGTCGCTCCTCAATCACTGACAAGAAATGATTCAGCAAACTTGAAATTACGCCTGGCTGTCAGCAAAAGCTCTGGTTGGGAAAATGGCAGGAAGTGAGTGTGGGGGTCAGTGGATAAAGGGAGTCTTGGAAATGCAGTGAAGAGGAAGAGAGGGAAGCTCCCAGGAAGTACAGCAGATTGTTTGGAGGCAGGGTGGAGCATGGATGTCGAGTCTCGACATGTTTAACGACTTAATGATGATTTTGCTGCAGCCGAATTTTTCCCAGGGCACTGACCTCTCTTCTTTTCTTAGACTTTGCATAAACTTAAGTTGAATTGTGATTAACTTCCTGTTATTGTGAGTAAAAAGTTCTGGTTTTCCATGAGCATCTCACAGAAAACCATCATTGAAAAAGCAATAAAAAAAAAGAGTGGCGCCTCAGATGTGTAGGATACAAATGCAGGTCTTTTTCTAGACGGTATCATTAGAAACATCCATGTTAATTATCACATGGAGGCAAAGAGGGAGGCAGCTAAGGGGATGACGTGGACTGGGGAGGGTAATAAAAGCTTAAGAATAATTAGGAAGTGTGGTCATTTGGTTTTGAGAGTGTTTTTTTAATCATAGTATGTTTTCAGATTCTGGTGGTTTCTGATGTTATTGTCACTGTTACAGTGGTTTGCAAAAGTATTGGGCCCCCTTGAACTTTTCCACATTTTGTCACATTACAGCCACAAACATGAATCAATTTTATTGGAATTCCACGTGAAAGACCAATACAAAGTGGTGTACACGTGAGAAGTGGAACGAAAATCATACATGATTCCAAACATGTTTTACAAATAAATAACTGCAAAGTGGGGTGTGCATAATTATTCAGCCCCCTGAGTCAAT
>VVHJ01035175.1:7156-27497 GCA_015107715.1 Tylochromis polylepis
AAAAAAAAACGTATGTGAGATTTAAGCTGGTAGAGCAGAAGTAAGATGAGGAGTTGAATTAAATGGCAGCTCTATGTGGGGAAAAAAAAATCAATGTGAGTAATTAAAACTAGCGCTATAACAGATCATTCTCTTTCGAGACCTGAGGATCAATAGTTTCTATCTTTCTGGAAGGTGAGACGTATATTAACTCGCACTGATGCCTCGGTTAAGTTAAAGTGACTCCACATTATGAGGCCTGGACAAATTAAATAAAGCGGGAAAGCATCTAACGACTGTGGCCTTGATAAGCCTTTCCTATGAAGTATGACTCATCACCACAACTGTTTGTATCCTGTGTTTTTAAGCCTAATGTGGCTGTGTGCAAAAAAGCTGTGCTAGGCTCCTTGCCACGCTAGGAGGTCCACTGAAAGTTGTAGCTTTGCTGCCTTCTCCGCATGCCAACATGCATCGCTGACTCTTCCTGTTTTATTTAGATCCAGCTGCTTCATCTCCTGTACTCTCTTGGTCTCATCTAGGGTATAAAAAAAAAAAAAGAGGGACATTTATATAAGAAGGATTATGTGCTTTGAAAAACCCAGTGACATAAGAATATGGCTGGTGCAGTCAAACCTAAAAGCCACACTTGAGCTGTACATCGAGGCCTCAGCACTCCCTTTCCCCGTGGGAGAGTGCTCATTGAGGAAGAAGGGGCTTACCAACTCCCAGTCTGAGCGTATATACAAGTCTGCACAAAGCAGGAGCTGGGCTGTGGTGTAAATTACTAGGATATGTCTTCCACTGGGCTATATCAGTCCTCAGTCTGTGCACTAAGGTCAACATTGGCCTACTGTGTGAGCTGTGGTATGAAGTGGGCCAGAGGACAGGCAGACACAGGGCAGCAGCTGACCTCTGCACTGCTTTGATAAAGCCCAGTCACCCCTCCACTCTGAAGCCTAGAGGTGACTGCTTTAATTGTGAATCCAGCTGCTAAAAAAGAAAAGAAAAATCCTTTCCTGTTTTGTCAATATCTCCTATTGTTCCTCAAAACTGCACAAAGCTGACTTGAGGCAAACCCACTTACCAAATATTTGACAGCTGCACGCTCCTCGCGCTGCTGGGTATTTCCCCGCTGTCTCTGTGCTCGCCGTGCCACTATGGTCTGCTCGCAGTGTACAGCAGACTGGGAAGCGGTTAAAACGGTGAATGCTTACACTCAACAGCCACTGAACGGGTCAACTGGAGCGGATTGTGTGGTGGTGAGTGGCAGGAAGAAGGAAACTATGCAGAAACAGTTGCAGTTGCACTCAGCTGTTGATCAGTTTCTGTGTGGGCCTTTTTTTCTTTTCTTTTTCTTTTTTTCCAGGCCTGAAGTGCGCATACAGTACAGCAGGCTTTAGCCACACAGCGCCACTGCTGGATCTTAAAAGCCCGCTAATCCCAGCCACCTGGTGTTCTCTTGGCACACTCTGGGCTCCATCAGTGGTCTCCGAGCGACACCTAGTGGTCAGGTTGTGCGCTTGCATCCAAACTGGTGACGAAATCTCACGATTATAGTTCAAACCAGTCAATAAATACTTAACTTTGGGGTAAACATTGAAAGTCCTTGGATTACATATTGATTTAAAGCTGAAAGCTGCTGGTTCAATGTTAACGTGAATTTTATTATCGGATATGAACTTGTGTAGAAGCTTAAAGCCTTAGCTGGAAGAAATCTAGAAAAGCTCACACCCTCCTTACGTCCTCTAACGAGCTTGATCGTGACAGATTATGCAACTGGGTTGGCATCTATGGCACAGCTCGCAAATGCTTCTCATTATACAGTAATTAGGGGCAACAGTGAAGATGTAAGGAACAGAGGTCGTAGAGGTAGATGAGTTTAAGCACCTGGGGTCAACCATCCAAAGCAACGGACAGCTCACAAGAGATGTGATGCAGGCAGGGTGGAGCAGGTGAAGATGAGTGACAGGAGGATATCAGCAAGAGTGGTGGTGATTTTCAGTCCATTCATGGATTGGCCTCCCCAGAGTCCAGACCTCAAAATTATTGAAGCAGTGTGGGATCATCAGGATGAAAACGGGACAAAAGGCAGCCACCATCCAAAGAAGAGCTTTGAATGTCCTTCTAGTAGGCTGGGGAACTATTACTGAAGACTTCTTAAAGACATTACAAGAAAGCTGCCTAAGAGAGTTCAGGCTGTGTTGAAGAATAAAGGTGGTCATACCAAATATTGACTTTCAAGCTTCCTAGAATTCCTGTTGTTCATTTGTGTACTGCAATAGCATGTATGTTTGCGCATTATATACTTTATACATTGGTACTTTTCCACAGTACAGTACTGATATACTATCACGTGAAAAGGCCTGCAGCTGGTTGCTTTCCCATCGGAAACTGCATTTTCTAAAGCCTGGTCACTCCAGTTTGAAGATGCAGAGAAGAGCATTAGGGATTTTTACCAAGTGACACCACAAATATTGCTCATCACTGTTTTGGGAGGGGAATAGCTTAGTTTAGCTAGAGCAGTGCATAATCCTCAATATTTTTATATCCACAAATTAGTAGCACTGTGGCTGGCTTGCTTTTGGCTTAAGGCTGCTTTTATTTCCTAAAGGATACTCCACAGTCATCATTTTTGTCTACAGTGAGTTTACATTTTAGGTTTCAGTCCCAGAGCTCTGCCATATCTTAGACACTAAATGAATTATTAGTAAGTAACCACTGATTACAGGAATGATAATGATTATCAGCATGCTGCTGACTGCCAGGATCTACTGAACACCAACATTAAAGCCTGCTAATCTCTCTGCCTGTTGCATTTTATCGGTATCATCATGGGGGTAAGTATAAATCTACCGTATATAGGAAGTCTAGGCACAGACCAGCTGCTTCAATATTAATTGCAATGTAAGATGATCTTAATTTCTGTGGCTTTCTTTTCCATCCCAGAAGCAGATAACCCAAAGATAATATGATTGCAGAATTCTTTTTCTCTGTAATTACAAGTGAAGTAAAGCTGTAGCTGACACGTTCCCCTCAAAATGACTTTGTATCCCAGGTTTGTATTGTACATTATGATTGTTGTAATCCATGGGTTTGTTATTTTGTGTTGTTTTCCTAGTCAACCCCATATCTGTGTTTCTTTGTCAAGTTTGAACATGTTACTCTGAGTTCCCGTTTTATTTTGATAGCTGGTTATCGTCTCAGTTTCATGTCTAGTTTGAATTCCTCTGTCTCATTGTCAGGATTGTTCTCAGCTGTGCTATGCTACACAGGTGTTTCCATTCCCCTGATTATCCCTCAGAGTATGTGTGTGAGTAGAAATATTGCTGTCTTTCCTTTGGCACAGCATTTGTTATACTCTCAGTGTAATAGATTTATGTTATCCTGTGTATTCTCTTAAATGTGTGTTTTGTGTTTCCTTCCTCAGCTTGTGTGCATTTGGATCCTCAATCCTGTATTTTGTAACAGTAATATAAAAACTGAAGCATAGCCATCATTCGTCACTGCAGATGAAGCTGCTGGATTTCCAAGCTGTTTATTTTGCAGTCTGTATATCTGAACCACCTTTCTTTTTCACTTATTGAACCTATCCTATAAATAAAAGTATTTATTATGATTATTACTTATTTTGCATTGCTTCCTTTTTGATCCCTTGTGTGTGTTTTTGGTTGCCTCATTTCAAGTCCTGTACATCCAAATCAGGCTTCAACCAGGCATCAATTGGGCTTCCAGAGATGAGCAATGTGGCAACAAAAAGCACAAAAGCATCCCCTTTAAGTAGAAAATCCTAAAGTCTGAGTAGAGATGGGGTTATGGTGCTCAGTCATCTGCTGATGTAAGATCTGGTCCGAATAATAGTTTCTTCTCAACAGTAACACTGTTCCCTAAAGTCACTCTGCACAGCCAAAACCTGAAGTTTGCATGTAGGGCTCTGCAGAAGATTAGCGCAACAGTTTAAAAAACTGCTTCTTCCAACGGGTAAAAGAAGAGACCTCCTCCTAAATATTGTGATTAAGGCTACTTTTTCTTGCTTTCTTAAAAAAAGTTAATCACTTTTCTTTTTCCATTGCTGAGATGTTCTCACAGAATACCATGGATGTTAGATTAGGTGCTGTGTTGTGAGAGTAAATTAAAACAGTGAATTTGTGTGTTTTTAGAATTATTGTTATTATCAATGAGTAAAGTTCAGAATGTAACTGAGGGGAAACTTTATAGGTGGACATTGCCACGGTAAGATTCAGCACGCATGCATTCATCAATGTTTCCTTAGAAACCAGTTTTACTTATTAGTTTAGTTTGCGTGTGTTATATACACAAACACACCAGCTGCTTTATTAGGTATGCTTTGCAAGTATCAGGTTGAACCCTTTTTGCCTTCAGAACTACCTCAATTCCTTCATATCCAAAAGCTGCCCTACTGTATTGAGATCTGTTAATTGTAGAGGTCGTTTGAGTACAGTGAACTCATTATCATGTTCAAGAAACCAGTTTGAGATTACTCAAAATTTGAGACATGGTTCGTTTGCATGTGTTGACTTTAAATGATAATTATTTGGTACTCAGTTTCCTATTCTTTGCTGACAGGAGTGGTACCCGTTGTAGTCTTCTGCTGCTATAGCCTATCTGCTTCAAGGTATTTAGAGATGCTCTTCTGCATACCTTGGTTGTAACAAGTGGTTATTTGAGTTACTTCTTATCCAGCTTAAAATTGTCTGGCCATTCTCCTCTGATCTCTGACAAGAACAAAACATTTTTCACTCAGATAACTGCTGGACCATTCTCTGTGGGAAAATCCCAGTAGATCTGCAGTTTGTGAAATACTCACACCACCACGTCTGGCACTAATAACCATGCCACATTCACAGTCAGCTTTCTTCCCCATTCTGATGCTAGGTTTGAACTTCAGCAGGCTCTCTTGACCATGTTTACATGCTAGATGAGTTGATGCCATGTGATTGGCTGATTAGACTTTTTGCTAAGGAGCAGTTGTGCCTAATAATGTGGCTGGCCACTGTGTATATACAGTACTGTGCAAAAGTATTGACAAGATCCCTAACGCCATGGCTAAGATGCATCTCTAAAATATGACAGAACCTCCACCGTGTTTTACAAATGGCTGTAGAAACTCACTCTTGCACCTCCTCCATATTTCACATGTGGATTCATCAGTCAGTCAGACCTGTTGCCACTGATTTTCAGTCCTGTTCTTGTGTCATTTTGAATACCTCAGCCTTTTCTTTTGATTTCCTTTCCTCATAAATGGCTTCTTGACAGCCACCCTTCAACTGAGACCATTCATAACGAGACTCCAGTGAACAGCTCTGAAGAGCTAGATGCATCTCTCAGGTCCTGTGTCAGGTGTTTGCTGGATTTTTTACTATTCCTTAAAGGCAAGATTTTCAGTAGATATTCCCTGGCCTGCCGCTTCTTTTTGTGTCCTCCACTTGTCCAGTTTTGTCAGATTTCTAAGGACACACTGCACACCGTGCACTTAACTGTGCTGGAGCGGCTGTAGCTCAGGAGGTAGGGCAAGTCATCTATTAACCCATGAAGGTTGGTGATTCGATCCCTGGCTGCCAAATTGCCCCAAGTTGCTCTCTGATGCACCCACCAGAGTGTGAATGTTAGATTTTTAAAAAACCCTCTTAGGCAGAAAAAAGTGCTTGTATAAATGGGTGAATGAGCCGAGTTGTATAAAGTGCTTTGAGTAGAAAAGTGCTATATAAGGACCAGTCCATTTACCATCCTGAGATATGGCAAGTTTTCAGTAAATAGCTTGTTGGGAATAATCTTGTTAGTACCAAAATACTATTTTATGTCTGTCAAATTGGTTCTTTGCTAAGTTTACTGTTATGTGTGATTCATGTTTAGAATTAGGTGCCTTTTTATGCTTGAATGAGTAGTGTCAGTGTTAAGTGAATTAACAAATAAACAAAAGAAAACAAACAAACAAACAAAAAGCCCATTCCTCTGAAAATAGCCAGGTACAAGGACTGGACTGAAAAGTGAGTGAGAAAGCAGCCAATGGCCAAAGACCTTCAGAAGGCCTGAAGAACTACTGCTCTAGAGCATGTTAAAAAAAATTCAAGTCTAACTCCTTGGAAGCAAAATATAAGCAAAGGAGGGCTGAAGACTTCTGGATGTTCTGGTATATTCCAGTATATTTGTACTGGACTGTTTAAAAGGAACTAACCTTGATTCTGTCACGATCTTCTCACTCAAACGGTGTCTTGTTATAAACTCAGTCTCCACTTGGTGGGGCTATTTCAAAGGTGTTATAATGGTTGAATTTCCTATTTCCTATAGTCCCAGCCTTCCTGTTTTCTGTATGAATGGCACATCAGAAGAATAAAAGATCTCAGTGTAATTTCTCACTGTGTGTTTTTTTCCCTTTCCCCCCTGAATCCTTTGTCACTGTAGGCTACAGCGCTGCCAGTTTCACACCTATCCCACAAAATCACTTGCGTTACATCCCTGCACTGCCTCCACAAAGTGAGAAAACCAAAGTTATCAACAAAGCACTCCCCAGACACTTTTATGCTCTATAGTTTTTTTTCTTAAATGATCCAATACTTGTTGAAAGCACAATGCCAAGAAATTACAACTGGGTGATGAATAAATGTGGCGGTCACAGCGAGCATTAGAGCCACACAAACATCAAAACAAAGAAACCAGTGTTTTGTAACAAATGTTTTAATTTTAGAATCTTATTGAAAAAGTTTTGTTATTCTTATCTGATTTTTTTTTTTTTTTACCTTTTTTTGCCAAAGGGTTTCCAGAAAAATAAAAGATCAGCTATTACTTTTGTGTTAAATGTTTTATTTTCTTTATTTCTATAGTTCAGATTGAGATAAAACTGCTTAAAATGAGTGTCATTCCACTGAACCCCAAAGAAAAGATCTATGTGAGTACATGAAGGATTTTCTCAGTAGGAGACAAGTCTATCGGCACTGCTCTAAAACACACATGTATGTGTGTATGAAATTGTCTTTGTGACAGCAGTTACATGTGTGTTGGCATGTCCTTTTGTTTTTAAGTGTGGAAAGTGTTGCCAGACAATCGAGTAGGCAGTGACACAAATGTTGAGTTCTTGTGAAACAGAATTTGTCATCCTGCACTCGTGGTTGTATCGAGTGAATCATCTCACGTGTCTTTTCTCCCTGTGTATGTGTGTGCCCGAGTCTTTTGTGTGAAACAATATTGGCATTTTGGCCCTGAGAACAGAAGTGAAGAAATGCATTTCTTTGTGTTTATTTGAACAACGCGCACAAGCAATGTTTACCTGTAGCCAGTGTACTGAAGAAGAGGTAAACAATAACCCTGAAGTGTCTTCTGCTGAAGTGAAATATAGAGAAAACAGAATTCATAGACAGATTTGTAATGAAAACACCATTTTCCCCACCGATTTCCTGATGAAGACGTAACACCTCCAGGAGCTCCAAAATCTGATGGAGGTGTTACGTCATGTAGATTTCTGATCCAACAGTCATCATGGGAAAAATGATGAATGTATGGCATTGGAGCACCAGTTACAAATTAAACTTTGTGGTTTTCAGTGAGATGTCTTAACAACTTTTGGATTGTTTATCATCTGGTGTAGAGCATAAATGTCAAATATACAGCCCGGGGTCTAGAATTGTTCCGCCAAAGACTCCAATCTGGCCCACTAGACTGCTTTGTAAAATGTGGAGGGCATACATTTTTGACTTTTAACTGTATTGTCATAAATTTTACAGTGGCCAATCATACTACAGCAGAGTAATTAAGTAATAGATATACAGTTAAATGACAGAAAGTTCATGTTTCTCACTACAATGGAAGTTTCAATTTGGGGAGGTCCACAGTTTGTTTTTTAAAAATATGTGAATAAGCAAAAACTTAATAATTGCAGGACAGTCTGAGTAATGAGCAACCAGAGCTCTTTCTGTATTTTTAAACATCCGTTTCTAACAATTTAAGCCCAGAGTCTAGACGACGGATTTCCTTCATTTTACTACAGCAGGATTCCTCTATCATGTAGTAAAAAAGGAAACGTGCAGTTGAAATTGTACTTCTATTTTCTTATATTATGTTATTTGAGGGATTCAGTATGTGGTTAAACTTCTTTACACTGACAGAAAGTGGAGTTTCACTGGTCAAGCCCACTTAAGGTCAAACTGGGGTGTATGTGGCCTACGACATGAAATAAGTTTGACATCCCTGGCATAAAGGATCCAGCCAGAGATGAAAAGCGAGCTTCAGTAACTGTTGAAAACTTAAATAGAGTCCAATAACAAAGAGAACCAGATAAAAGTGGAGGACTCGGAGCATAAATATTGCAAGGAACCACATTCAGCAACATACACAGATACGTTGACATAGACAAGCTGGGCTATTTATACAGTGAGAACTGATTGGGTAGTAATCAATGGGAGGAGAATGAGGCACACGTTAGAAAATCAACACAGACAGTCATAAAGGAGGAAGTAAAACTAATGCAAAACATGAAAGAAAAATGAGTCTTTATTAACACGAACATGGGTATTTTTTTAAAAGTGGGATTTTCCACATAAGAAAAGATCCTGTATGCACAAGCAATGTTTTTAAAAATATCTCTGTCCACATGAAAAAAAATTATGTCAAGAGCATGCTAAAAATAGCAAGTGCTGATATAACCCCGCTGACCAAACACAAGCCTCGTTGTAACAACAACAAACAGCGACATGGAGCACAGTCTGATGTCAAAATAGGGGTTAAAGGTGCACACCTTTGATGTTCCAAGACAGAATCGTTGTTATCCTTGTCCACATGTAAACACTGAAAATGAGTTTCTGCTATCCTTCTGTCACAAATGACCCCTGACGCATCTCCACCCGCTCCACCCTCCCTGCACTCTCTTCTTTAGCTCTCTTGTGCTGTCTCTCTCTGAATTGTTAACCTGAGGTATTTAAACTCATCCACCTTCCACCTGTTTCCCTCTCATTCGCAAAGACAGTGCAGCTCCTACTGACTTTCTCTATACTTATCACCTCTCTCCTTAACCTAACATCTCTTTCCCAAATCTTCATGGTGTAGCTCATCAGCTTTATCCCTCTGTAGTTACTAGAGCCCTGCACATCACCCAGTGTTAAACAGTCTGATTCAAAACTCCACAGCCCTCTCCCCTAGATATCTCCATACCTCCACAGGTCTGTCACCCGGCCTTTCCACTCTTCATTCTCTTCATAGCTGCCCTCACTTCCTCCTTATTAATCCTCTGCACTTCCTGATTCACCAACTGTCCTCCATCTGTCTTCAATGATGGAAGGAAACCAAACACACACACACACACACACACACACACACACACACACACACACACACACACACACACACACACACACACACACACACACACGTAAGGCAACCAGCAGAAGTTGAACCTGTATCACCTGTATCACTAGTCAAGGTGCTGCACTTGCTCCTTAATTATGTGCAGGCATTGTTTCCATAATAACATTTAGAGGGTTAAACATTAAACACCCCTGTTTGTAATGAGACACTGTGGTGAATGTTCAAATCATGGAGTTTGTGATAACGATGTACTTGTGCAAAGATTTGTAAGATAACTCTAAAGGCCTCCGAGTCTGTGTAGTATCTGCCTATCCTCTCTTGCTGAAGACCTGGTGACCTGGGAGCAGTGATTGAGAAGTAGGACACGCTCAGGAACCCAAAGAGTGTGCTTTGACATGGTTCTCATGAGTAAATGTGTGCCAGCGGTTTACAGTGTCAAAATCTCTTAAATGAAGGTCTTCTCTGTAGAATTGGGATGCAGATTTAGCACATTCATTAACAGAATGGTTATCAGCTTAAATCATCACACTGATTAAATTTTACAACTTGACTGGATGTTAGCGAAAAGCCAAGATGATTACAGTGCACTCATATTAAGGACAGAGCAATGATGCAGTTTCACTACAGGCATGAATAATGAAATTCATCTATCACAATATACACAGTATTAAATCAAAGAGATGCTGGCTTTTCTTTGCTTGGGATGTGGTGTTGTTTCTTCAACTAATTAATAGCTGCTTTATTCTCCTTTGCGTTATTACGGGGAAATGATAATATAAAACATTATTCAGCTTAATACCGAGCTAAATAACTCACTTACTTTTAAACATTGTTGCCAAATCAACCTCCTGTTTTGTTGTGTGCCTTTATAGCTTTATGTCAATAAATGTAAGCTGATGGAAACCAAAGCAAGAAGTTGCCTCTCTCCATGGAGAAACTGTCTTACTGAATGGGATTTATTGCAGACAGTAATACACTGACCAGGTATCACATTATAACCACCTGCCTAATATTGTGTTGGTCCTCTTTTTGCTACTAAAACAAAAACCTGACCCGTAGAGGCATCGACTCCAATAGACCCCTGAAGCTGTGCTGTTGTTTCTGGTACCAAGCTGTTGATAAGAGATCCTTTAAGTCCTGTAAGTTGTAAGGTGGGGGCTCCAAAGACTTGTTTCTTCAGCACATCCCACAGATGCTAGATTGGACTGAGATCCAGGGAATTTGGAGGCCAAGTCAACATTCAAACTAATTTTTGTGCTCCTCAAACCATTCCTAAGGTCTCCCAGCAGAACATTGCCCAAAGCATCACACTGCCTCCATGTGAATCCTGGTGCCAGGTGTTCCCCAGGTAACCAATGCACACCCACCCGACCAGCCACGTGATGCAGAAAAAACAAAACAAAACGGTATTCATCAGACCAGGCCACCTTCTTCCATTGCTCTGTGTTCCAGTTCTGATGTTCATGTGCCCACTGTTGGTGCTTTCGGTGGTGCACAGGGGTCAGCATGGGCACCCTGACTGGTCTGTGGCTATGCAGCTCCCTAACAACAAACTGTGATACACTGTGTAGTCTGCCAGCTTTTTATCAGAACCAGTGTTAAATGTTTTGTCAGTTACAGTAGCTCGTCTGTTGAATTGGACCCCAGCTTTCGCTCAACATATGTATCAGTGAGCCTTGGCCTCCCGTGACCATGTAGCTGTTTTATCACTTTTCCTTCCTTGGATGACTTTTGATAGATACTGACCACTGCAGACTGGAAACACACCATAAGAGCTGCAGTTTTGGAGATGCCCTGACCCAGTGATCTAGCAATTACACTTTGGCTCTTGTCAAACTCGCTCAAATCCATACGTTTGCCCATTTTTCCTGCTTCTAGCACATCAACTTGAGGACAAAATGTTCACTTGCTCCCTTATATATCCCGCCCACTAACAGGTGCTATGATGAAGAGATAATCACTGTTATTCACTCCACCTGTCAGTGGTCATAATGTTATGCCTGATCGTTGTAGGTATAGTGTTGTACTTACAGTAGCTGCTGTTTCATGGTCTATAAGACATACTATTAAGAAAACTGGGACAGAAAGAAAGGGTTAAAAATAAATGTGGCACACGTTAAAAGCGGGATTGTCTTCTTCATTTTGTCTGTAGTATTTCAACGTGTGAAATACTGAATGGAGCCAGAAGTTTGCAGAACTACTGTAGCCCCCTCCCCCCGTATCCTCAAACAAGCCCATCAGATTATGTTCTTGGCGAGTCAGGCTGTCTTTGTTTGTTTTTTTCTTCTTCTTTTTTTAAGCTCTTCAAACACTCAGCGTTGATTAATCTGTTATCCTCTCTCTGTCAAAAAATAAACCCTGCATCAGCACAGCACTCCCACCAGCTGACTCACAGAGCAAATAAACAAGTGAACACCTGAAAAACAGCGGCTACTTGCAGACTGAGCTCAGTAAAAATAACACATAATCCTATTATTTGCTTGTTGTTACATGTGTTTGTTGGATGAAGACTGAATGCAGCAGATGACATGATCCTTTTTTTTGTGTGACATAAGCTACTTTTCTGTTATGTGACCAAAGAATCCTCCCTGGACTTGTCTTCCAGCTGCTTTTGTTCTCCGCGGAGGGCCACAGCTCATCTGATCGCTGCTGTTTTGTTCCATAACAATTTTGTCGCACAGTAGTCATAACGTTATTCAAGTGATACTGATAACAGCACCTCACCTTTCTATTTTACTCACCGTGAGAGAGGGCAGAGTGAAAAGCGGAAAAACTGGAGAGGGGGGAGGTTTAGGTGGCATTGGTGGTGGAGGCTGGTACTGCCTGTGGTTTGTTCTAAAAGCGGTGCGGCCCCACCTTGGTAAAACATTGCTGTGACAGTGTTTCATGATCCCAGAGGGGACTAATCCATGGGGACTTGTGGCAATGTGAGAATATCTCTCTCTCTCTCTCTCTCTATCATATATATATATATATATATATATATATATACATATATATATATATATATAAAAGAAAAACAGCAGACAGGTAATAATAGTTACAGATAGATGAGTCACAGTGACAACCCTGTGGGACCGCACTGTTTATTGTGACGAAAACACTTATTGTAAATAGGATGAATGTATAAACTGGCCAGACGGTGGTGTCAAGGGAGAGATTTTATAACATGTGTAAACAGTTTGCAAATGATGTAAATCTGTGAAATTTTGAAGAGTTTTTTTGTGCAACAATTTGTGACATTTGCCCTCATCAAGGTTTGTGGCAAATTTTAGGGGTTTTTTTGTGCTTAATGTTGACACTTTTTACACAGAGTTGAAATTTTGGGTGTCACATTTGGGGAAAATTGAGACATCAGATGATCTTAAAAATCATCAGGACAATAACTACCACTTTTGGTTGTGATGTACCTATGGCGTAGATTTAACGCATCAGTATAAATCTCCTGTATCATGAATGTTTAATCTACATGATGTTGCATATATTCCCCAGAAAGCTGATTCTGTTCATTTGATGTAGCCTCTTCAGTCTCAGCTGACAGCGTGTTTGTCCACACTTATAAACAGTACAGTTGCACAACAGCAGAAACTAGCACTATTGCCTAACATTGAACTGCAAGCTCAGTTTCATGATTGTTAACATTCAGACTCTAATGATTGCTGATCAATGGCTATGAGTACTCTTCACAGTTTGGGAATAATTGCAATCATAGCATTGTAAGATGGTGAAAGATGTACCCTTAGGCTCTCTCTTCGGGTCAGCATTGGCCATTTCATTTTCACATAAACGGCCTCCCTTGACTCCCCCCTCAAACAATCTCTTCCTTGTCCTAGAAGTGTACATCCTTATCCCTGGCCTTAGGTGTAACGAGACTGTGAAATCCTGGCCTGACCAGACAGCTTTTCTGTGTTGAGCCATCTGCTTAGCCAGGCTGTTTGGTTTTCCCGATGGCACCGTTGTGGCACGTAACTGTGTACACTATACCAGTGTTAATGTCAACAGCAAGTTTTGATGTATGTTTACCAGTGACAGTTGCTCCACATGGTTTATAAAGCTTCTTAATTTCCATGACATCAAATGTGAAATGTGTCCATCCGGATCCTTTTGGTGGACCAATCTTTGGCGTAGCATGTTTTGGGGTTTGAGAGCCACACAGGTGCAATGTTTTGAAAAAATGTGTCTCAGCTGTTCTGACACGCCTGGCACCTAAGGTATCATCAGTGTATTTTTAAAGTTTGGCAGCGGCTGTCGTTTTTCTTCCCTGGATTGCCTGGAGCATTTTTTTAAGGGTTTTGCAGGTTTGACGAATACCCCGCTGGGGTAACCATGCTGGCAGTTTGCGTAACAATGATGATGAAATTGAGCTCATGTCTCATTGTTAGGCAGTGGGGCTAGTTTCGGTCATTATGCAACTGTTTATAAGGCTGGAGAAACATGCAGTCAGCTGAGACTAAACAAGATACTTGGATGAATGATGAAAAGTTTCCCCCACTGAAAACACAACAGAACCAACCTTCCTTACCCTGGATTATCGAGCATGTACCATGACAACATACAGCAGCGTCAGAGGACATCACGTTCTTGCTCACTTATTCACAAGCTTTCATCACAGCAGGTAGCTGTGGCAGTTTTACATCAGATACCCTTCATTTTACAACCTCTAGGGTATCTGTGCCTCCGCTGGGATCAAACCAGGAATCGTTTTCTTGTTAGGCAAACATGCCACAGGATCTTATGTAACACTGCCTCATTTTAATTGTCCTAGCCATAACCTTACTCTGACCTTACTCAAGGCTGAACTCAGGTCTAATTCAAATCTTCCAGTCCACATGTTAAGTGTCTTCAGGCGAGGTGCTAAAGCCCAGGTGAAACCAAATGTGTGAATGTGTTTGTTACCAATACAGCACTGTGTGAATGTGGCTTTGAGGGTATAGTGCATTGAGTAATCAGGTTGACTGGAAAACACTGTATGTGGAAAAAAAATGTTCATTTTTTCCACAAAGAATGGCAGAGTTGCATCCTCATAGCGTGAGTAATGCAAAACACATCCAACATCAAGGACATTTTTTTTCTTTGTTTGATGAGTAAACCTGTTACGCCTAATTCTGCCATGCAATGCCTGACATGCCTACATTCATGCAGACTGTGTTGAACAAGTTGAACAGGCAGTGAAGAGAGGGAAGAGCACAAAGCCAGCCGATGGACTGAACAGTGCCTCTCCGGGACGTTTCTTACAGACACAGAGAATAAATGCTAAATGCTAAATAACTCACATTCACAGGTAAACAGAGAGTGTGCAAATAAGGCTCCGCACTCCCTGCGGCAGGTGCACATCAATACAAAAATACAAGTGCCGAGTGTTTATTTTACTCCCCTTCTGTGGTAGACAGATGGCAAAAATGTGCGGTGATGACAAATGTTTTCATAGCCATGGAGGGGGGAGGTTTTAACTGTGACGAGCATGTACTGCTTAACTCCAGAGAAACCACCAACTGTGCTTGACAGCGATTCAAAACAAACAGATAAATGAAGTAACTTGAAATCACAGACACGACTAGATTTAGCCTTCAGCAAAAGGTCTGTCAGGGGGATGTCAGGCCAGATCCCTGTGCAGATTTAACACTAAGTGTGTTAGACAGGTGGACAGATTAGATGTGTACCCACCTCTGCTTGATCCCCACAACACTAGTTCGCTGTAGATAAGCTCAGGCTTAGGGTGTCTCCTGGTAAGTCTGAGCCTAATCCAATTCAGGTTTATACTACGGCTTTTGAGAGGGACCTGTTCCTGCATAATAATGGCAGCTCTTTGGGGGTTGGTGATATTTGTACCAGAGTTGTCAGTCTCAGAAAAAATTCATAGGAGCTTTTCACAAAAAAAAAAAAAAAGACCTCAACAAAAACATGACAGGGAGATTATTTCAAAAGAAAGAACTAGTTGAATTCAGTGGCTTTGTGTTCTTATAAAACACTCCTTGTACTGGCTGGTTGTCGGTTTTGCTCATTATTTGGATAAAGACATGTTTTTGGATAAGCACGCAATTGTTTAGGTCGTTGAGCTCTCTCAGTGAGGGGACTAATGGGCATGAAAGAAGACTGCATATGAGCAGGAAGGAGACATAAAATGCCACACCGTGCCTGTGGTAGGGAAATAATTGCTCATGCCTCCATTGGGAGAGACAAACTGGATTGTCCTCTCAGTCTGAGGGTGTGAAGTGTCACATTGCGTGTTGTGTTGCGTTGGTAGCTTCCAGAGGAAAGAAACAAAACAACCCCCCCATCTTTAAGCCACAGTCCAAGCCCAAAGTCTACTTCAGGATCTAAGAATAGCTGATGACACACGGCGCATGTTAATATTCTGCGGGAAACATGGCGAGGCAGAGGGCACTGGTAGAGGACTATCCCAGTGCTGCTAGGATGAGAGTCAGTGTTTATATATGGAGCAGTGTTAACCGCTGAGTGCTGCCCTTCAAAGCCGAAATGCGACAACTGTTTTGTAGCGTCACTGGAAGTGGAAAGAGATCTTCTCTGAAAGTGGATACACTGTGCTGCTTAATCTCCAATCAAGCCCTTTGACCTATGAAGCAACCAAGGATTTGTTTCCTTGTTGTGGCCAAGCATTATGGTTCCGTAAATGTGTCTCTGTTTGTGTGTGGCCTGAGTGAGACAGCAGAACAGTCTAGAGCACAGGCAGAGGCTTACAGAGGTGTTTTGTCTTTAAACTGAATGTAACATTTCTATTTGATCAGCAGACTTTGAATAGAGGAAGTAAGGGATGGCAGAGGTGACCGGGCAGTTTATATTACACAGACCTGCACTGTCAAACAAGCAAAGACAAGTGCTGAGCAGGGAAGCACGTGCTGCACAGGCACACAGAGACTCTGAACGCTTGGATTTATTTAATCCAGATACGAGACATTTTGGTTGGAATACATCTGCAGAAGACCACGGAAAGTCTGTCTTACATCCACGCTTGGATACAGAACGCATAGATCAAATACCATGTAGCATTAGGTTTGTGTACAGCTTTAATATAATGCAAATAACCTCAAGCTTTAACCACAATGCAGCAATAATAAAATGTCACCCCATGAAAGTCCTACATACAGTGATATAACAGCATAATCAGTGAAGTAACAAACTGATAACTTGGCTGCACACAAGCCAAGTATGTAGAACTTTTACAACCAGATGTTTCTTTTATGGATCATAATGGAAAATATCTGCATTTCAGCTTCACTTAATAAGCTTGCTAGTACCAGGATGGACGACTTCTCCTCCAGATCACTCTTAATTCTTTGTGGCATAGATTCAAGAAGGTGCTGGACATATTCCACATTCAGAGATCTTTGTCCATGTGAACATGATAGCATCTAAGAGCTGCTGTCAGCTGCACATCCATGATGTGAATCTCCCGTTCCTCCACATCCCAAAGGTGCTCGACTGGATTGAGATCTGGTGTCTTGGGAGGCCATTTGAGTACACTGAACTCATTGTCATGTTCAAGAAACCAGTTTGAGATTATTTGAGTTTTGTGACATGGCATGTTATGCACTAGAACAATACTGGGCTGTGGCGTTTCAATGATCCTCTGCTGGTACTAAGGGCCCCTAAGTGTGCCAAGAAAATATCTCCCACGCCATTACATCACTACCAGCAGCCTGAACTGTTGACACAAGGCAGAATGGATCGATGCTTTCATGCTGTTTAAGTCAAACTCTGACCCTACTATAGAAAAGTTCCAGCAGAAATAAAGAGTCATCAGAGCAGGCAACATTTTTCCAATCTTCTGTAGCCCCAGTTTCCTGTTTGGAGCTGACACAAGTGGCACTCACTGTGGTCTTCTTCTGATATAGGCCATCCGCTTCAAGGTTCAGCATGTTGTCCATTCATAAATGCTTTTCTGCATGACTTTGATGTAACAAGTGGTTATTTGCGTCACTGTTGGCTTCCTATCAGCTGAAGGCAGTCTGGCCATTCTCCTCTGATCGCTGGCATCAATAAAGCATTTTCACCCAGAGGTGCTGCTCACTGGATATTCTTTCTTTTCTGACCTGTCTCTGTAAACCCTAGAGATGGTTGTGTGCGAAAATCTGATTCTGAAATCTGACATCGTGGCACCGACAATCATGCCACATTCACAGTCACCTTTCTTCCCCATTCTGATGCTCAGTTTGAACTTCTGCAGGCTGTCCTGACCATATCATGATGACTTGCTGCCATATGATTGCCTGATTAGATATTTGTGTCAGGTATACCTAAGGTGTACTTAATAAGGTGGCTGTGAGTGTATGCGTGGCATGTATTGAACATATATTCAACAGCAAAATGACACTTAATAAGCTTCTAAAATGTAACAGTTTGTGGAAGAGGTTTAAGATAGTTATCCAGACAAAACCAAGCAATTAGAAGCAATCGTCTTGAGTTCGCAATCAGTTCTTCTAACATTTTGTCATTTTATATATCGGTAATTATCAGTCAATTAGAAAATAATTAAGAGATGACTTGGTAATGACAGCAATCTTCAGTCGATGCCCTCCTTTGCTTGGTGAAAATCACACATTAATATGAAAACACAGCCAACAAAACCACTTTCATACTTTACTATACTTGTGCAGGCATTCTTACGGTTGTGTGTGTGTGTGTGTGTGTATAACTTACTTGCTCTCTTCACTCTCCCTTTATAGTGGGGAGATTAGGTAGTTAATCCAGTAGATCTCTGAGAAAAAGCCTCTCCTGATTTCATTCAGTCCACCGGAGAGATGACAGACCTGCTGCCGAAGCATATCTTGACCCCTGACGGAAACAGGGACACACAAGTGTGCACACACACGCACGCACTCACACAAGGCAGAGCGCTCCATCAAGGACAGGATATTATATTACATGTATTAGATGTATGCTATAAATAACCTGACAGCTATATTGAATTCATATTATAAAGCTGTCATGTTTTTTTCACTTCTTAATCAGATTACTTGTGAAGTAGCCCATTTATTATATATAATACTAACGATGTTAAACATAAAATATACAGTACTGTGTAATTGCAGCTCTTTACTCTTCCCTGTGTACTGAATCTCCGATTTATTGATTGAGTCATTGCAGGAGGATCCTTGTTGCCTTGTCTCATTGTCTAAGTCACAGCTCACTAATGGAAGTGATGTCACACAGTCATGTCTGCAAGTGTAACTGTACAACTTTGAGAAGCTTATCAATCAACACGATATCTTAATTTCATTTAGCGACAGATGATTAGGAAAGGCTTTATTAACTGAGATTTTGAAAATAAAGACAAAAGAATAATACAATTACAGTAATCTGTACCAGATTGGTTATTCTTCCACCAAACTGCACTGCGCTGTCTTCCAATCCACGGTCCCACTACTTTTATTAACTATGTTCAACACTCCCTTTCCTGATCCACCTCCCCCAATCTGGCTACTGACGCCATGTTAAATAAAACAAGCGGCGCAGACATCCGGATGTAAGATAATTCTCACTTCAAAATAAAACAAAAATGAACCATGAGAAATTTGTTGAAAATTTCTGAAGAAATTGTTGTTTTAATCATATATTTTTAAAAAATATTTTCAATCACATCAACCAAAATGTTAACCCTATAGCTCACTCTTCCATTTTACTGCTCTATTACTTAATAATAATAATAATAATGATAATAACAACAAGGTCTGGGTTCAAATCCACCAATCTGCTTGGAGTTTGCACATGCATGGGGACACCAGTTTTTTCCCACAGTCAAAAGACATGCATGGGTCAGTGGTGAATAGCTGTCTGTGTCCCTGTGTTGGCTCTGCAATAGACTGGTCGAAGAAATCAGATGAATGGAATAATTAAGAATGACAACATGTCCTACATGTAGGACAGTTTTTCACTTTCCTTTTTAAACTGGGTGATTTGGGATTTTCAGGTCCTGGTTCTGCATGTAGGTACACTGTCACAGCTAATTAAAGATAATGAAATATTTGATGAATGTTTAAATAGGCTATTGCATAGATTTTCTTCAATAAAATAGCTGTGCAGCTCACATACACATTTTTCTGGAGTAATCAAACTACTTGAACAAGTGAACAATAACAATTAATTAATGTGTTTTGTATTTATTATTATTATTATTATTATTATTATTATTATTATTACTTACTTACTTACTTACTTACTTACTTACTTACTTACTTTAGTGGGATCAGCCAACCACATAATGTTTCAGGGTTATAATGTAATTGGGAAGTTCTATGATATGAAAAAAATAGATAGATAGATAGATAGATAGATAGATACCCCAGAATGCTAGACTAATGCCACGATGTATTTATTATTTTCAAATGTATTAAAGGAAAAAACTTTCACAAAAAGCCTTTAAGGAGTCACATTCTTTTGTTTTGAAAACCCAAACCGGAAGTTCTGGATCGTTGGCGAACTTTACTCAGATTCGAGGCAGCGGAATGACAGCTGAACGGGTTCTAAAGGTGTAGCAGTGCAGTCTGAAACGTTAACAGCGGTCATACCCGCGTTTTAAAAAGCAGGACCGGCTCATATCACCGTTTCGCCTTTTTACGCCGACCGGCGAACGTGTCCGAGTTTATCAGAGGACGGCAGCCGTTCACCTTGCGGATGTTTTTTGTTCTTTTTCCACCCCGAGAGAACAAGGTCCGCGTCCGGATGTGCCAGCAGTATTGGGTTTTTTCGCATGTCGTAGGCACCTTTTTTTCTGAATCGGGATATTGTTGATGTTTGAGGGTCAAAGGAGGCCCTCGGGTCGACAGCTTGCCCCTCCAACCTTAAGTATATTTCCCAAAATCAGTGATTTTTGAGGGAGAGACATTAACGAAATGATTGTGCAATAGAGAGGAAGAGGCATTTTCACACGTCTCGGCTACCTCAGTGTTGTGACTGTCGGGAGAAAAAGAAAGACAAACAGAGACAGAAAGCCAGTCACCGGGAATAAAAATTTGTTTCCTGCTTTTAAAACACCACAACAACACACGTTTGTCGGAGCTCCGGGAAGCTTTTTTACAAGTGCAAGAAAAAG
>VVHJ01035175.1:27517-51610 GCA_015107715.1 Tylochromis polylepis
AAGAAAAAGGAAGAAAAAAAAAAGAGAGGGAATATCGGCATCTGTCCTGCGAAGGAGAGTTGTGAGTGTGTGTGTATGTGCGTTTGAACACCTCCGAGTACCGGGAGAAGTTCACGATGACGGGCAGCACCCCAGCGGACATGGTAAGAGAAATGCCTGTCAGCTCCTCCACTGTTTTAACATTCACACCCATTCATTTCCTCAGGGTTTGGGCTTGAAAGCAGACGCGTCCGAGTGTGTGCTGTCGACGACCGCTACTTCTGCTTTTATTAATTCAGCTGTATGTGTGACCCTTTATGTCTCCAGAGCTTCTGAGGAAATAAAATTTGGAAGTTTAACTTTTTTTTGTTGTTCTTGCTGACTGTTTAAAAGTACATGTTG
Source organism: Tylochromis polylepis (assembly GCA_015107715.1). Classification (NCBI taxonomy): domain Eukaryota; kingdom Metazoa; phylum Chordata; class Actinopteri; order Cichliformes; family Cichlidae; genus Tylochromis; species Tylochromis polylepis. Next base: position 27,899 of record VVHJ01035175.1, read on the forward strand.
TAAAAAGCTTTAGGCTGCCATTATCTAAGTGTGAAGCTCCATTAGCAAGCTCTGAAAGCTTTATACTCCATTTATAATCCATCATAAAGTGTAGCTTCATTTTTATGCATCACATTATCGTGCTGTGGTGGGGCAGTTGCATCCAGAGAGAACTTGCAAACTGCAAACTGTTGGACCGGCTAGATAATTTGCTCCACTTGAGCTCTGATCGGCGTCCTTTCGTAAATCCTGAGACTAAAGAAAAGTTTAGTTAATTGCAGATGCATTACTCAAGAAAGTTACAAGGGTTTAGAAATTCATCTTCATGCTGCAGAGGGAGCCATGGAAGACGATGGCATCCTGGAAACGTTAGATGAAGTTTCAAGAGATCAGTGCATTTTAAAACACACACACACAAACACATGAAAAAAGAAGGCAGTGCACGCACAAACATTTTTAAAACATGAGCTGAAACTGCAGTAATCACCAGCCCGATCCTGTGGGAACACATACTTTTAATTATCTTGCTGTGATTTATCGTATTGCAATTACTCTGCATTTCCCAGTTTGATGATACTTCCCGCTGAGATCGGTTCCTCATGCCTTCATCAGATTGGAGCCTTGTACCATCACAGAAAGCCTGAAAGCACCCTGGAGTTTATAAAATCAGCGTCATACAGCAGCATGTCACACCTACTGATGTAGACCTTAAAACAGAGGCAGTAAAAGGTGGTCATCATCAGGCGACTCTTTCAGTCACTATGACATCTTAACTTGTTTTACACTAACTTACTGGCTGTCATGTGTATTATGACTCTCCTCATAAGGGTTTATGTCAGCCTCCTGTGCATCTCCCCAGTGTCACAAATTAAAAGCATTGCAAAGTGCATTTAGCTGGGTTTGGGTCTCAGACATAGTGCTTCCCTTCCCGTGGGCATGACAGTTTTATGGCTGTTATCTTTGCTGCCAGCGTGTGGTGGCACTAAGAATACTTACAGGTCTATGTATAGAAAGGATAAACCGTGTAATATGGCCCCTCTGGGAGATCAGCTATCCCAGCTGTGGCCCTGCTCCGGCCTGTCCAAGTTCAGCTGATCCCCTTAGCTGCAGGTCCATAATGTTGTCGGGATATTTGGATAACGCTATGAGGATGTAAATGAGATGTCCACTGTGTATATATGTGTTAGAGCATCTCAAAGTGTAGCTCATGGCAAGGGATTCTCACAGATTACAGACATAATCATGAGCCGGATCTTTCATCTTTTGACCTGTGAGGTACTGGAAGCTGAACACTAAAATGTTATATCACTGTGGCTATGGATATTATTATTTTAATTTTTTTTTATGGTAGCACAAGAGCATCGTTCAGCCAGTGAACTTTGGTTTTGAGCTACAAGCCTCCTGCTAAATTGTCTTCAAGCAACTCAGTGAATCCCTGCCAGCTGGTTTATGGCTCTGCCTGATTTGTTCTCTGAGAATTTCCCCCGTTGGGGAAGTATCACATTATTATTACATCATTTATCGGCAGTGCCGGCCATAAAGTTCATTTCTTTGGAGGTAGAGTAATAATATTCTTTTCACTTCTCCAAAGTAGTAATCCTTTCCCCCTTTTTTTCTCAGGTTTAAATAGTTTTTTTATGCCTGCTCCAGGCTTACGCTATTAAAATGCCTGCAGAAGAAACATAAAGGTCAGATTCTCCACATGAGTAAGACACTTCAGGTTTTCTAATCTTTCCTTTTGTGGTGTGGCTCAGTCGATACATCAAACTGGCCCCTTGTGTTCCCCACGGAAATTTTTGGGGGAAATCTCAGCTCTCAGCACTTAGTTGAGCCTGTGTGGCTGAAATCAGCAGCAGATGCACATTCTCCCCAAGCCTCCCCCCCCCAGCGTTCACTCAGCCTGAGGAAGAAGCAAGTGTATACACACAGCCTCATAAAGGCTGTATAGAGTGGGAGTGAGAGTAGGAGGAGAGGAGATTGCTGGTGCCAAACACTGTGGGTGAATGAATCTGAGAGAAAGAATAGGAGAAGCAATAGTCATGCCTCTCGAGAATGGAGGATGGGATTTTTTTTTCCATCTTCGAATGGGAGAAGAAGAAGAAGAAGAGGAGGAGGAGCAGGAGCAGGAGGAGGGGAGGATGGGTAGATAGACTGCGAAGCATGGGAAGAGGGGCAAATTACCTCTCTCCGGGCAGATCTTAGAAGTGCTGACAGGGTTGAAATAGTCCCCATGGCAACAGTGAGACGCTTGGATCTGAGTCTGGGTGTGTGTCTGTGTGTGTGTGTGTGTGTGTGTGAAAGTATGTAGAAGGATAGGTCTTTGTGCACTGCAGGTATGTGTTGTGGCAACAAGACGAGACGAGAGACAGAGAGAGTAGCGGGAAGAGGAGAAGATAGCAGCGCCCTTGTTCAGATAAGCCCAGCTGAATGAATACACCGCAGATGAGACTGAAAGGCCCGCAGAGCAGAGAGTGAATTTCAGACATCGCTGCTTTTGATATGTCCCAGCTCAACAGGCAAGACAGGGAGCACCAGCTTACATAGACTTGTAACAGACCATAAAACAGCAGCATTTGTATGCTAATGCTTGTTTTAAACCATTAACAACAGCAAGTTTTGGTTTAACCTGTTTGCAGACCTCTTAATCATCTGGTCACATCTCAGATTTTTGTCAGTGATGCAGAGGAGTATGGTGACTGGGTCAGTGAAGGGTGCTTCCCCAAGTCAGCGAATTAGCTGGTTAGCTAGCTGCTATTTTAAAGCAAAAATGCAGCTTTTTGTAGTGTTTTTCAGGCAAAGGGGAATTTGAAATCATCCGCTTTGGTCGTTAAGAACTTGCGATGGACATTTTCCAGCTATTCAGTAATTTAGGAAAAGAATCATCTGTTTGAGTGACAAAAAAAGAAATAGTTTGTATCCAGTTTTGTATCAACTGCTCCTGCAAACTTTAAATGAATTTAACTGTTTGGTCCTTCTTCCCAGTCGGATGAGGTTACTACTACAGGAACACATGCGATCCTGCTGTGAGATGATATGAAGAAATAAAGACTGTGATCACACATACTCACTCACACACAATGAGTGTAGTATTCAGACACCCCGTCATTTGTGGACTGGCGAGAACATGTTAATTTGTGTTGGAGGTGATCGCAGCTCTGACTCAAAACAAACCAGGTGGTACAGTACAGTTCTAACTCTCGGGAGCAGGCTAAGCAGCATTTTCCGGTTCCTCCTGAGTCTACCCCTGGGTTTCCTCCCGGCTGGGCGTTCCCAAAAAGCATTCTGAGGAAGCCGCCCAGCCGGGAGACATTCTTATTAAATGCCAAACCACCCAAACTGGCTCGTTTTGGCGTGGAGGACCTAGCTTCATTGCAACTTGATCATTCATTTATGATGCCAAACAAAAAAACAACATCAGTGTGAGCCCCTTGTCAATAATTATTATTATTATTAAGTCAATTAAATTTTCTTCCAGGAAATGCTGCTGGTGTGGTTTGATGGAGACAGTGAAGTTGGTACAGCAGTGTGTGGTTGTCGTTGAGCAAATCTCAAACATTTGCTTAAAACTGACTTTTTTTTAAAACTTATTGTTTATTTTTTCTTTGTTCTGTCTATTGACGTATTGATTAATTGATTCATGGCTAAATCCTTATTGTTGATCCAGTTGTTTTAATTGCGCAACTGTGACTATGTTTGAAGTAAACAAATGCTGTATAGCAGTTTTGTTTAGTGGTATCAGGATTGGATAAATTTACTCTGTGTGTGGCTTCGAATACAGCTCAGTGACTTCTTTGACTACACACACACACACACACACACACACACACACACACACACACACACACACACACACACAAAGAAGTCAAAGGTCAGGGTCAGAGGCCAGTTGTGTGTTGGTGGCAGATGAGGAATGAGAGAAACAATGGGTAGGGAATCCTTGCTGCTGAAAACAACGCTCCCGGTTCTGATTCCAGCTAGAGCTTAGCTCAGCGCGTATGCCACGGTGACAGATCTGCAGGCGTTCTCCACCTCAGGCTGGAGATGCTAACAAGGCTTTGATTGACACTTTCAGAGGGAGCGAGAACATGACTGAAGCCTGACAGTGCCAGCTGGAGAAAGCATGTCGGTGGAAATGTGTGTGCTACCAATACCATGTGTTGCCGGTCTTGAGTCACAGATCAGGATTACGTCATCTTGCCCCCATGCAGCAGCTGACATATTGACTCTGACATCGTCACATGCAGGTCTCGCAGAGCCACGGAAAGTTCTGATGGCAGTTCTGAAGGTGCGGGAGCTGTGTGCCTGATTCACATTAATTTCAAGCCAGTGAGGAGATTCGAATAGATTGTGTTACAGCAGCTAATGTGTGTATATATATATATATATATATATATATATATGTGTGTGTGTGTATATATTTAACAAAGATAAATGAGCCAAATACATTCAGTCAATGTTTTGATTGATGGGATTGGGAAAATAAAAACAGTTGTCAAGGTTTTTCATGATCTGTTATGGACTGTGTTGCTGTATTTATAGTTAATCTGTGAGGCGATGCTTTGTCGCTGCAAAATGGACTGCATCGCTCTTCAAAGCTGTATTTACAGTTAATGATATTAGAAAAGCTCTTGTCAATGTATATGCCCAGCAGTCCTCTGTATCGAGGTAATTTAATTGCATTGATGCATGTCTACAACACCAACAGGAAGTCCAATTGAGAAGCTTTCATCCATCGATTGCTTATGTAACTGTTTTTGCTTACGTTTGCCTGCGTGTTCTTCATCGTGGCCTGTGTCTGGGCATGTGCATTCTGTGAATGTGCTGCAAAGATCTGGTGCTACGTACTTGTTAGTACTCCCTCATTTCTTTCTCCCAGCTTTCATGTCTGTTTCCCTTGACGTGTTGTTCTATTGAGCAGTATTGTCCTTGTTAATATAAGAAATATGAATTATCAGAAGCTCATCAACATAACCTTTCAAGAAGCTGTAAATTTTCTTCTAGACATGTATGGTATAGTGCTTGTAGAATTAGGGTAGTACTGTAAGTGAATACCGTGTTTGCATTCAGCTTAACCATAAACTGTACGTAAATGATGCACTGATAGACTTGCATGCAGTATGCATAGAGAGTATAAAAGATGGATGTAGCATCAATGACATCATCATTGGCTTCTAACTCTACATTTTGAAGTTTAGCTTTTAGTGTTTTGACCGACGCCTTGTTTTTTTTTTTATTTAATTAAATTTTTTTTTTATGCCAGAGGTTATCTTATGGGTGGAGTGCTAAAGGCGACAAGCTTTGGTTAGCAAGCTGCATTCATAAACTGTATCTGTCCAGTGCAGATATGCACATATCGGCTAATTAGTGCTAAGAAACAGACTAATAAATACTGAATATCAGTCACCAAAATTAAAGTACAAACTTATAGGGTGGTCTGTATTAGAAAACAAGCAAGAAAATTAGACAGATAATACTTTAAAAATGCTCCAACAGCATGCAGACGGAGTGAACAGGTCCAGTTTAGTTACTGGAAGGATGTGGATGAAGCCTAGCAGATGCTGATCAGATGCCCTTGTTGGGATACCTGTCAAAACAATTTAGCCATGCCCCGAATTTATGCAGGTGGTTGACTTGTCCATAGACTGTCCATAAAGGTTCAAACTGTGTTTTGTACCAGGCCATAAGCATGCTTTCTAATGCTGTAAAGTTAACCATTTTGGGGCTTGGCTGTCTTTTGGAGCCAGCCTCAGTTGACACCTAGAGGACCTGCAGTTTTTGGCACTTCCATGTTGGCCTTATTTTGTTGGACATTGCCCAGTGGTAATATGGTGGCAGCTTATCAGTCACAGGTTAGGCCCGTCCTTTTCCATGCCATCCTTTATAATCTGTTATTCTCCCTGTGGGAAAATAATTGACAAACTGAACATAAAAAAGGACTGGCCTTTGGAAAGAATGCAGACTTTTCTGACCTGGAACCTGAGGGGCCATCTTTTATATACAGTTGATGATTAACCTGCTTTTTTTTTTCTTTCCTGGCTGCTCCAAACCAAAGTAAAACATTATGGCTGAAGAATGAGTAACATTTGGTGCAGCTGTGGAGGAATAACAAACTCAAAAGCAAACTCATTGATATTTAAGTTCCCCAAAGCAAAAACAATAAACATCAATGATGATGATCACTTCTTTTTCTGCAGAATTTATGTTTCCCTTCAGCCTCTGTGCTGTTACATGTGCTTTCAAACATTAACTCCACAATCAAAATACTGTGGAGTATAAATAAAGTGTTACTTCCTAGTTTGGATCCTTACAATAAAGTTAAAGTTGGATTTTTTTTTTCTTTTTTTAAATTTAGGACTGGCACAGATTTTATTAAAAGAGGGAATAGTTGTTTAAATAACCTCAAGGAATTATAAGGAAAAAGCCAGAGCGCGCTTGTGCTGGGATAAAGACTTATTACGTTAGAAACCCCTCCCCTTTTCAGCAGCTGCTGTTGGCAGGTATGGCTTTGCACAAGCTGAGGAATGCATTGAACTGCTTCATCATTTTGGGGGCGAGTGGGGGCTGGTAATTCAAGATGAAACTGGTCTACTTGTCTGATTCTGATCCTCTTAATAGTCGTAATAGTAGACAGGCAGCTGTTGCGTGCAGTTACTAACTAACACTGAAACTAAAACTGAACATTTTTAAATTATAAAAGCTAAACTGAATTTAAACGACTAAAACTAAACTTAATTGAAAATAGAAAACTGTATATAATTCAGGTTGTAGTCGTAAATGTTTGTGTCCTAGGAGCAATAATAGTGATGTGCAAACTGTGATTCCTTGGCACTTAGCTCTTCCAAAACAGAAATGTTCTTTGTAGTAGATGCTGGACACAAAACACCTCAGGACAAAAGTAAACCGAGTACGCTCTTATGCTTTTATGCCAAATGGTACAGTCCAAGCATGACTTAAATGAGTGGGTATGAGCGTAAGTCGTACACAAGCACTCGCTAACACAACAAATTAATCCCCCGTGTGCTTGCAGCCGCTTTTGATGTCGACGTGCATGTTTATTTTTTGACAAATGTGTGCATGTGCATATTTGCATGAAGGAAGCAGCGAACGCACAACCTGTTCTTGCTGTTAAGTGTGACGTATTTGCTGTTGGTGTTGCCGGTGGAGTAACACCCACGCCAGCTCACTTTTGCTCCAGATCCCAGGACAAACTGGGCTGGCTTCAAAAAGCTACTGTTTGCATGTAATGATGTTGTTCCTGTGCTGCTGGCACTGTATCATTTAACGCTTTATGTCACTGGCTAGCCATACAAAAACACACTGTGAGTCTATAATCATGTAAATGTTATTAATATGTTCAATTATATTTCCTGTAAATTGTAAATCAGCTGAAGGCCCATCCCATGATGGTGCAAATATAACCTTTGGCAGAAAAACACCCAAATGCACAATCCCACCACTGTTCTTCATCTCTTTTAAACTGCCGTAATACAGAAATATAATCGGAGACAGGACCACAATGTATTTAAGTTAACATCTAAGAAAACAGCAGCTTAACTGTAAAAGAAGGATAAGGAGAAGATGAGCTGCCACCTGATACTAAAGGAATTAAATTCATGCTTCAGCTGGCTGAATTAAGAAGCTGAAAAGAGGAAGAGAAACACGAGTTGAGAAAGGGCCACAGAGTTAGATGTAAAAGGGAAGATGAGCAGTCTAACAAAAGCTCATTATAATGTTCTTTACATAGAAAGTCTTGTTTTCCAAAAGGAGACCAAGTGAAAATCTTTTGTTCATTTATATAATTTTCTGAACCACCTGAGGCAGTTGTGCAAAGGGGGCATGATAGCGTCATTAAATATTCTGCTCACTGTCATTTTTTTCCCAACCGGCAATGTGAACTAATGTGAATCATTAATGCAAACCGGATGCTTTTGTATTTTTCCATTTTTTTTTTCCCCCTGATGAAAATTCTGCACAAATATTATGTTCATTCAAAATGGTTAGCGCATGTATTGCATTTATTTCAGGTTTACACCGGGCATTAAATGCATTTGCAGACTTTTGCGTCCTCTTATAGTGTCATGCTTTATATTTAATGTCATTCAAACGACATTACACGAGGGGGACTTTACTTAAGACTGTGACACTGTTGTTTTTTCGGTGTATAATTTAAGTAAATCTAAAACAAGGCTTTAGATTCAACAAGGCTTACAAATACAGAAAAATACAGTGTATTTCTTTATAGTATAGTATAATGTTGAGTAGAAAGAGGGAGCGTGTGTGCTGGTTGTGTGTAGGAGAAAAGGGGGATGGGGTGAGGGTGTTTAACTAGCTCAATAAAAGCGGTCTTTCAGTTGCACTGGAAACAATTTCCAGCTGAGGGGACATTTATATTAAAGCTTCGCTGTGCCAGGACACGCTGTATGTATGTATGTGTGTGTGTGTGTGTGTGTGTGTGTGTGTGTGTGTGTCTGCGCTGTGTCTCTATCATGTTATGGAACAACACAATGACTGGATCAGAGACTGCCATGCTCTGCCAGTTTATCAGTAATAACAGGTTACTAATATACTCGATAATCTGCTGTTTATCTTACCCAATATTCAGATGCATGCTATCATATGGTAATTCTATGGAGAATTGATCTTTCTTCCCATTTGAGCTGGCGAAGGTCTCGGTGTGTGCACTCGTCGTGTTCCTGTGCTGCCCTGATTGATGCTGCAAATTTCATTGCACTGGCTCTGCTTTGTTTGATGACAATAAATTGAATTGAATTGGAACTGGGCATGAATCAAATAACCCTCTTTCTCATACATTTCTGGACAGGCTGCCATTTCTAAATCAGTGCTTAAATCTGTCCTGATATTCAGACGTCCTGTGCCAGAGCACTCAGACAGACAGCACGTACCGAGAGAATTAGAGGGTCAGTGTTGAAACTCTTTGGGCCCCAGACAGGGGAGGTGTGAGCCGTGGAGCAGTCATCCAAAGGTTAAGCCTCATTGACTGGATGTTCCAAAAGGATCCGCTGACCTCAGGTCATCAAACACATGTCTTTTAAACCAGACTTGTACTCCGTTGTGGTTGTCAGTCATAGATTTTCCTCTCTGTGTTTTCAAAATGTAAAAAGTCTGACACAGCTTCTTTTTTTTTTTTTAATGAACCCAGCCTAGCGTTATTCAGAAGCAGCTTGGGGAGGGCAGTTTGGCCACATGATGATTATGATGATGAAGATGATTTTATGTGGTAGAACCAATATCCAAGATATGAGTCACGATTCACCCAACAGCTGTAGGTTTCATGTTTAGCTGTGAGTTTGGATATGGACTTCAGCATCATCATCTTTTACTGCAGCTGTAGCGGCTGTTTGGCAGTCAACTAGTTCACGGTGTTGTGGAGGTGCTGGTTGGAGTGGTCCTTCAGGTTGTAGGGTATCTCCTGGAGAGCAAAACAAGGACCACCATCACCAACTTCTGAAAAACATCAAGATCTGGCACAACAGTGACATGGTCAGCCTGCCAGTATGTGGAGAACAGAGCTAGATGGTTGCATATAGCACAGTTAATGATACAGTACAGGCTTTCTCTGAAAAGGAGATATCATGTTTATCGCCTGCAATCATCAGATGATGAGCCCCATGCCATGCTTTGACTGTCTTAATCGTATCATAGCTAGAAGGGGCAACAGCTGATGATAGTTTCTGTAAGCACTTTAGCTATTGTGTGATTGTTTGATAATTGATTCAGTTTTTAAACAGACACTTTGTTATGCTATTTGAAAATACCGAGCTCAAAAGAGTTTCAGAACATGATATTTGTGTGATTATAAACACAGGAGAAAAAAAAAAAAATTGAGTGGCTGAAGCTAGAAGAAAATATTTGGCCAGAATCGAATCCAACTTTATTTCCGTTTTGCCACTTTGAAAACAGTCACACCATCATTCATGCTCAGTTTTCAATCTGCACTATTTGAACTTTTTTTTTTTTTTTTTTGCCTCAGCTGCTGAAAATCCCTTCCTTGCAACTTCAGTTTGCCGTGTGAGTCCTCGCACCGGGCCTACTAAGAAACTCCTTTGTGTGTGTGTGTGTTTGTGTATGTGTTCTTAGTACTGAAGTAATGTCAAGCTTATGCCGAACAGGATGTAACAGAAAATTGGCAGGATATGTTTTTGGCTTGTTTTGGGTTGTCATGATGTCAAATTAAAGAGTAACATAATCAGAGTCTTTCTCGTGTCTTTCTGGTTTTAATATATTCACACAGACACAGATGGTGGAAATGGGCAATGAGGAATAAAGAGGCAGAGGTCATAGATTTAAAGAGGGAGAGTGTGTGTGTGTGTGTGTGTATGCATGCTGGTTAATAGGGGGAATAGAGAGAGGGTATGTTTGGCCTTCATGGTGTCTTGCATAAATTTGTCATTGCATGTTAGACACTATGGAGTACTTGATGAAGATCTCTAATGACCCTGGCATGGGTTTTGTGTGTTCTTATCTAGACTAGCTAGCAGTAATGAAGCATTAGACCTTGAACTAATGTGATTGAAGGCTTTTGAACTGTTTTTCTCAGTTTCTAGTAATGAGGAACAACCATTTATGTCGGTGGGAAACGGCAGAACTTTGACTTACATACAAGACATCAGATATCAACCATGATTTAGGCTAATTACACATCTCTGTGAAGTGGCTCCCATGTGCCAGATATACAGTTACAGAACTGTTCAGTGGGCCCTAAATTAGTGTTTGAGGCTAGTGGCATTTGAAAGCTCAGATGCCTATGTGTGTGTGCGCGTGTGTGTGTGTGTGTATATATAAAGCTGGCACATTTCAGCTAAGTTTAGCTGACTTTCATTTAGCACAGACTCCTCCGTCAGCTGATGTTGGTAGAGTTACAGTTCATAGTACAGTGGAGTTTAAAGTGTAGAAGAACCATTAAAGCTGAGAGGCACAGTAATCCTGTTTAATTTTTAATCTAAAGGTCACAGTGTTGAATAAAAAGCACTCTTGTTTGTCAAAATGTGCTGTGCTTTGTTCTCAAATGGTTAACCTAACTTCTGCATCTTAAGCCACTTCTGTAATCTCAGGTGGTTGTGTGTGACGCAGATTCTTTTAATGTGAGACGTGTATGCCATCATCTCAATTCTGGTTACGTTACAGAAGCAGCACAACATCCCTTAACCTCACTCGGGTGTCTGTATCGTATTGTTCCAATACGATACAGACATGAATCCCCTCCCCCCTCTGTCGCTATCCTGTGCCTTCCTGTTGTTGCTTGTGTAACTGCTTGCCTCCACTGTCTCCCCACAGAGGCTTCCTTTTTCCTGTTGTGCACAAACGAGCATAATCGGTGGCTAAAAGCCTTAACCAGAACAATGAAAAAATAAATAAACAGTGATGAAAACTGCCACCGGTGCATGTCTTATATTCTGCAGACACAAAGAGACGCGTGCTAATTTTATGTTTGTTTTGATCAGATAAGTAATAAATTTTTTATTATATTTTCACTTAATTGCAGTTGTAGAAGATTTCTGTTGAGATTGCTGGAAGTTTGGAATTTGCATGTTTAGGCTATTGTGTGGGTGATGCAAGTAAATGCATGATGTTAGTGGGTGGGAAGGGGGGGCTTTTTAGCCTTTATTATGACAGGGTATTTGAGAGTGGCAAGGAAAGCTGGGAGACAGAGCCCGGGGAAGAGACGCCTCTGCAATAGCCTTATGGCCTATGGGCCCCCCCTTCTCAACCCGGTGAGCTATTGTAACATCCGCTGCTGTGTTATCTAACACAGCGACACCATGGCCCGTCTCAAGAAATGAAACTAGACATAAACGTAGATATTTCTGCAAACAGCAAATGGGCATTATGGAGATAACATTCATCGCAGAGCCGTTTGATTTGTTGTAAGGCTGTTTCATTAGATTGCGTTATGTTACACAGGATTGTATGGTAATGTGTTCACCCTGAAATCTCTAATGTGCCTACTCTTGCAATCCTCTGTCTGGTGTCTTGCTTTATGAGGCTTAGTGCTAGTTGCATTGTTAATATTGTGAGTGCTTAATAGTCCGTTTTTAATTACAAACAGTCGGACAACCTAAGGTTAAATTTTGATTTAGGCTCGTTTTTATAATTCTTTGGTTTCTTACTGCATAATCTTGTGTCAAAATTTTATAAATTGCTTTAATTCTCATTCTCGAAGAGGCTCAGATAATGTATTCTGTGTGTGTGTGTGTGTGTGTGTGTGTGTGTGTGTGTGTGTGTGTGTGTGTGTGTGTGTGTGTGTGTCATACACAGAAACAAAAAGAAGATGAAATGACAATGTTTGAACAAGTTTTTCTTGTGTAGACGAAGGAAGACAAAAAGTGTGTTGTTTGTACTTTCACATTTTCATCACTGCCCTAATGAAGTCCTATTCCTACTGTTTAACTAATTAGTGTATTTTTCATACATTTCTGTGATTTTTTTAAAAAAAAATTATAATTAATAAACTTAAAACATTTAAAATATATAACTAGAACAACTTAATAAAAATATTTCACCAGCACTGTTGGTGAACAAGCAAAACAAAGGATACAGCAGAAGTACTTATAGTATTTTTCAAAATTCTTCATTCATCTTTTCTCTTAAAAACTCTATGCCAACATTACCTGCAATCCAACTCAACTGACAGTAGTAAGGTTGGACATTTGGATGTGCTTGTTAAGACCTCATAATGGAGCGTCAAGCCATTTGCATCATGCAGAGATGAGGAGATCAGGTACAGAGGTCAGAGAATCCACTTCTTTCTAACATCATATGCCAAGATTGCATTTTTTTTTCCATTGTTACTCATCCAAGCTGCTATCAGACTCCACACATCCCACTGGAGCTTCAAAAGCTTTCCATGCTGTATTCAGTATGATTACTTTTTGAAACCTATATAGAGTTTTGGCATATAAAACTGTGACATTTCACCCTTTAAGGCTAATGTAGTGTAAAAACTATTATGTGAACAAGCCAATAAAATACTTCAAATGAAGACAGGTGGAATTCACAAAAGATAAATTTAATATATACATTAACATTCACTGAACCCCCGCCCTGTGACAGGCTCCTCCACTACCCTCAGTTGAATAAATGCAGTGGATGGATTAAGGGATGGATGGATGAGCAAGTCAGAAAACATTCTGTTTTAAATCTCAGTAAAGTTCTCATAAAATAAATAATTTTGTTTAAGTAAGAGAAAACCAAAACATATAAAACCAAAAAAGGGGGGCGGGGGGTAGAAGTAAAGTTACAGAGAGTGCCTGATAGTATCTCCCCCCCCCCCTCTTGCTGAGTGCAGTTAAAGGTCAGTGAGGAGGAAGCTGCATGTAATGTTCCAGGTGGAGTTGCTAGGGGGTCCTGCTTCCTGTGATAGCTGCCATATGCAACCTGCAGCTCTCTATCCCCAGCACACATTGCTGTTACCCGCTGGACACATAACCAAGAGCTTAGGAAATAGCACAATGACTCACAATCATCCTAGAACTTCACAAAAAACAACAGAGCAAGTGGAAAAAAAACAAAACAAAACTCATCCTTTTGAAAACAACATTTTTGTGCCTGTTTTCAATTTTGTTTACCTATTTTTGTTTTCTCACACCACTACCATAAACAAATACTCTATGATACTGCTTTTGAAAAGTATATTTAAGGAAAGATACATGTCGGCTTCAATTGTGAAGCACTTGTCTCCACTGGTGAGGATTTATCATGCTGCGACCCCCTTTAAAGAACCTCAATGGCTTCAATTATAGCAGAAACCCTACTAGGAAGCCAAAAGAATCTCCTCAGATAGTTTTGTTTGGTTCTGGGTGAATGCTTTTCCATCTGTTCAAAAAACAAATTGCTGCATTAAATCCATACCCCAAAATGACATATATTTAGCTTGATAGCTACTGAGAAATGTCGTCTTATTGGTTTCAAAGGACAGTTTTGACAGCCTTCCGGTCTATTGTAGAATGCAACAGCGGCATCTTACAAATGACAAGAAAAGTGCTACTCTTTTATGTTCGAAGTAAATTGGCTTCCTCTGAAGCCAACCCACTCTCATCTATGGCACTGCTTGCCTTAAAGGTGACATAAAGGGAGAGAAATGAAAAAAAACTGGGGTGGTATGATAAGGAAAGGTGAGAAGGAAGGAAATTGCAACAGGAAATATCAAAACTATTTGTGAAGATAGTGTTGTAGAGAAGATGGAGGGAAGGGTTAACATCAGAGATTTGCTCAGGAACTTAATGGGTGTGCTGCATTATATCTTAACACATCATTGGGTGGATGCTTTCATCCAGAGTGCTTTACAAGTAGAACGAGTACTTACATTTTTACTGTGAGTGGCCCTTTGGAGATGGAGTCCTTAACCTTAGCAGTCTATGTGCCATCTGTCCTCACTGAACTGCACCTGAATCCCTGATACAATGTTTTTAATCTCTCTTTAGCTTCTAGGCTTTTTGATTTTTTACTTTATTTGTCATGTACACTCTAAAAAGACTCTTGTGGTGAAGTGAAGAGTTGAATTCAAGAACAGCTATCTTTGCAACAGAGGTCTTACAGACTTGATATGGCTAATGTTGTCTACAAGCCTACATCAAGGAATAAAAAGGAGATAAAGCGTAAAAAAGTACTCACCCCGGGTAAAGACAGGTAAGCTAACACCGTGAGTGTTTGTGACAGGTAGTGTTGTGACTTTGAGTAGTTAATAGCTCAACTTCTCATTCAGTCTTATCGTTAGTAGCTTATAGACCTTATTCTAAGTTACAGTGATTTTTATCCACGTGCTTGTGTAAAGGTGCAGAGTGAAGAATTATAATTTATTTATAGTGTATAATAAATTTTTCTTTCTGTATTAAACCATGTCAGTGATGCTTTATACCGGGGTGAACACCAAACTCAAACACACATCGGTATCAAAGGCAGACTCCCATGCTGGTTGTAGTGTAGAGCTCTCACGATAGTCTATAAGGTTGAAAATGTGTTCTCCATCTGACATGTGAGGCTGCCTTGAAATGAGCCCTCAGATAGACAGTAGGGGAAAAGTTTCTCCCAGAGGAAGTTAACGGGATTACACTGAATTATTTACAGAATGCAAGTGTGAAAGAAAAGTGTGAGTACAGAATGTGTTCTTTAGCAAATGCTTTTTCAGGACAGATTTGCAGTTAATTCCATGATATTAATCAAATTTGAAATATTTACTGAAATTCAAACTACAGTAGAAACCAGTATTGGTTTTGAATTTGTTTATCTTTTTCCAGGATTTATGGCAATCAGTATCATCACTGTCAAGTGCAACAAACAGTACACACACAGATACTGCTGAGTCAGGGTGGACTAATATAAAATGAAAGAGGACACTGAACCTGAATTCAAAGAACAGTGTTTCCATACTTTCTACTAGAAATTTCATTTGAAAAAGTTTTCCAACCCTAATTTCCATACAGATGATAACTGACTGTAAAGGTGAAATAATGACAAAAAGTGGGAAAATGTAACACTTAGATAAATCTTGGAGGTCCTAATTTCCAATTGTGCAGTCTTGACCTTGCTTCTGCAATATTATCATCAATGTTCCCGTACAGTCAGAGATATTAAAAATTAAAGCTACATTAGTATGAACAGTAATAAGAAATCCCCTCCCAGTATGTACTTTCATATCACCTAATCCTATTTCATTTCTTTGCAGGGGAAAATGTGTTAATATAATGTGAAACATTTGCCCTGCATGTTGGCATAACCTGGAGTCTCCCTTTAATGGATATTGTTGGTGAGATAGTAGTAGTCAACCCAAGTGGCTTGCGGTGACTTATACAGAAAGGGCAAACAGAGACATTTTTTTTTAAGTACATTTAAATATGTTAATAATAAATTAAAAGGCTTGAACAGTGTATGACATGATTAACTGTGAATATTTATGAAGGGGAATAAAAAAATGTTTTAAACAGTTGGTTAAACTTATTACATTGGAGTCAACCAAGTGATTTTTCATATATGGTAATCTGAAAGTGCTGCTGAGCCTGCAGCTTGGCAACTTGCCTGTTTTATTAGACAGGACATGGTCAGAAATGAGATTCACTTTCAATCACCGTCAGAGCTTTCCTTGCTGATGTACTGTACTAAAGAAGTTGTTGTTAACAACTTTTATACATTCCATCTTATCTACATCACATATGTTGGCCAAGGTGGTTAGCAAGAGGACAAGACACGAGAGGACTGTTACAGTGAAAAATCACTGAAGGTCATTTACTTGCTAATGTTACCTACAGACCATAACTGATCTCAGAGAAGTGAAAGTGGAGTGAATGGCAGGTTGGCTCACACGCTGGTGCCCCACCAGTTCACCGTCAAAGACCAGAGGTTTATCCACAATGGCCATGCACAGCTTACCTAACTCAAGTTACTGTTAATGGGATAGGGGGAAACCTGTAAAATGGAGACAGCTACAGTTTCCTATGCATACAAAACAAGCTGTGCTTTCAGCAACAATAATTAACATTTTTGTCTTTGTTCAACCAAATGGGTGTGGCATTTTGTTTCTGAAACTTTGTGTTTTCTCAGCTTTAAAGTTTACATTTTTTGGATGCTTATTTTCCGTATTTTTGCCATTTGTATTTTTGTATGTACTGTTATTTAACCAGAGCTAACTGTGCTGCTGCCCATCTTTAAATCACAGAAGTGATATTTTCCTGGTTATAAAAGGTTCAGGTGGAAAGCTTGCTGCATTCCAAACAGAAGCAGAAATCTCCTGTTCTTTCATAACATAATGAAAAGATTGTCATGGTGTGCTGTGGCAGGCAGCATGTAGGACCTAAATGCAGGATCCAGAGACAGAATGACTAACTAAAATCAGCAGCTTTATGGCTGGAGAAAAAAAAACTTGAACATGAAATACAAGAACGCTAAACTAGAAACTCAAAACATGAAGCTCAAACTAGAAAACAAAACCAGGAAACAACACTGTGAGAGTACAACACAACAACTAACAGAGAGAAACACAGGACTTAAATACACAGGCAGGACAACAAGAGGATGGGGAACAGGTGGTAACACAGCTGGGACAAATCAGACCTAAGGAGACAAAGGGAAGCAAAATCAGACACACTGCACACAGGACAGGGACTATCAAAATAAAACAGGAAGCATGGCAAAGATGTAGACACAGACAAGACACGCAAGCTTAACACTGTGACAAGACTCACAAAACACAGGACAAGACTCGACACTGATGGAGGTAAAACATAATCACTATCAGCAAGAAACTAAACAATCTAACATGAACACCAAAAGTACAAGAAAACCATAAACCACTCAAAGAATCTAATCGAACTTAGAAAATCCTGTTAACCAGTTAACACAGTCCAAAACCTAGAAATTGAAAACTAACATAAGCACACAAACACCATAATTGATATAAAACCAAGAAATATTAACCAGACTCAAACAAAACACATGAACACTTGGTCACCAGACCCAGGACCATGACAAAGATTACACAGTTACCATTCTGCACCTGTAGAGGCCAAAGAACAGGTACCAGAACAAGAATGAAAAGAAAGAAAGAAAACACAAATAAAGTGTAAAAGTTGTTATTTCACATTTAATTTAAGGTTTCTAGTTACCACAAACCACCATCCTTCTCAGATGTTGATGCTACATTTAAAACCTAAGTAAAAATGGGTCTAAATAAGGAAAAATAGTGACACATGATGGTGGTGAGCAAAAGAGAGTATGGATTTCACCTCTTGAATGTTTGGACAATCCAGATAGATAGATGTCCGTGTGGCTGCTCTGTGTTCATAAAGGTCATTCGCATGCCTACACATCCTAACACCACCTTTAATTTTTCTCTTCCCTTCCTTCCTGATGATTACAGAATGCAAATTAGCCATGCTCTGCTGGGTAGAGGTAGTAAATTATTAAAGGTAGTAAAGTATTAAAGGTAACATTAAGAAAGAATACTCACTTCCTCTTTGTTGTCACACAGTATCTGGCTGTGCATATGTGCTTGTCCTGAGCCCCAGCATGAGGACGAGGACACAGATAAGTCATAGATAATATCTACTATTTCACTGTTAACTAAAACATGCTTGAGGGTTACTGAATAAGGTTCAGCTGCAGTGTTTCTGTGATGCCTATATCAGTTAACTTACAATGACACTTACCAGGGGTTGGAAAGAAGATTGTGCAGTTCTTGCAGTGGATGATCTCACCAAACCCAGGCCAGTATCATAGGATTCATGGGGTCAGTGCCAGTCATCAGCCTGAAATTGGTGTCAAAATCTTGAGCCAGGAGAGAAACATGGATAAGAATAAATACTGAGTAACTCAGAAGCTGCTGGGAAAGCAGTGACATGCAATGCACACATATTAAGAAAATGTGCTCCTGTATTCCTCAACTGACATTCAGTCACAGCTAGCCTTTGCTCTGGCATCATTTGAGCTCATGCTTGGTGTTTCACGTTCAATTTTACATTGTGCCCTTCCTCCATTAACACAAAGCAACATGACTTCTGTCAACAATGGTGACACACAAGCAGTTTTATAAATAACTGAGAATATCAGCTACCCATGAATAAATCATCTAAAGAAACATGAATATTTAACCTATTTTTATTTAGTCTCGTCTTTTTTTTCTGATTATTCCCTCTCTCCCGCTGTCTCTTTCTGTCTTGAACCCCTTATTGTCTGCCAGAGAAGACAAAATGCGTACATACTCATTCTTTTCTCTGCTTCCTCTTTAGTGTTTGAATGCTGGCCTGTAAGATCATAAAGAACTCCCAAAAAGCAGAGGGTATATTGACAAGTACTGATTTAGACCAAGCTTGGGCACATACAGAGAAATGGTCTCACACACATTTCCAGGTTTATTTTGAAATGGAAATTATTGCCATTTCCCATGAGTCTCCTCTACACCTGCAGCTGAAACCAGCAGAAAAAGGATACCATTGTGTCCATGTGGCTATATGCATTATAGTGCATGCCAAGTCTCCCTTCCCATGAGTGACAAAAACTTGAGTGAGACAAAACTGAAATGAAAGCATAACAAAACACTGATCCAATCTATGCTCAAGAGGACTCGAATTAAGTTTTTCAGGAGCTGAGAGAGGAGAGGGGGAGGGAGAAATTTTGTTCGATTATGCAGTCGAGTTGTAGAGTGATGAAAAAAAGTTATCAGGGACATTATGCTGCTCAACTAAACTCCAAAAAGATGAAGACTGGCGATACTGCGGTTCATCTCCTGTTGATGACCCCTACATCCGTCTTTAGCCCGGTGACAGAGGGAGAGGAGGCATGTGATAATGAAAACATTGCTCGGTTGCCAGAGCAATGAATTGCTTCTTCTGGTGAGGCGGAGGAGAAGAAGATGGATCACATGGGGGAGAGATAAGTT
This sequence comes from Tylochromis polylepis, assembly GCA_015107715.1. Classification (NCBI taxonomy): domain Eukaryota; kingdom Metazoa; phylum Chordata; class Actinopteri; order Cichliformes; family Cichlidae; genus Tylochromis; species Tylochromis polylepis. The sequence goes on from VVHJ01035175.1 coordinate 47,265, forward strand.
ATGCAGCAATTAAACAGCAAAGGCGACACACAGTCTTAAAATCCAGTCCAATTATAACTACAGAACACCAGGATGTACTGTTTTCCATGAAAGCTGAATCTGTATCAGTGTGGGGTGTTGACAGATTTGACTTATTGTAATTCTATCTGTATCTGTTGACACTATATCTTGCTGCTAAAGGTGCAACACTGTTATGCAATGCATCTTATTCACTTTATTAATGTTTTCCTCTTGTCAGTCTTCTGGGTTTGAGTTTGCTTTGCAACCACCTTTCATATTTTACAATCAGCCTCATCAGCACAAGGGCATACTATAAGTGGCAGGCTGTTCAAGAGTCTGTGCGTTCAACAGAATTATGCAGCAACAGTAAGGTAACTGTAACAAAAAGAAAACATGGCGTATTTACTGTACTGCGCTTTAATCTAACAGATTATTTATAGTTCAAGCAAGATGACTTAGGTATACTAAGTAAAAATAAACATAAATTAATGGTTACCTTGATGTTACGACAATATGGAGAGAAATTTGCCTAAAAGGCTTGCAAAGGCATTCGATGTGATCCACAAGCATAAACAAAGATTTTCAAATGTGTACAATGATTTGTTTGTAACTTTTGAGGACTCACAAGCACGACAAATTTGCCTCAAAAGAAAACTGCTATATCTAGAACTTGTAGAGTGGAAAATGGAACTGGTGAATGGAACCTGAATCACCAGAGGCCACAAGCATAAAACTCTATTGGGATTTGTAGCTGAAACTGTGTGCCTCATATGCACAAAGGCAGTGTATTTGCTTCCTCATTGTTTTTGTCAGATTTGTTAACACATTGTAAAAATGTGTGCACGTGCTTGAGCATGAATTCGATTTCCATCTTTAATCATAGATGTACATCAGCATTTGATTAATTCATAATTTCTATCTAAAAAGTAGTGAAAAAAAACAACATTTACTGGTCTCACTTCTGGAGTTTCAAATAGAGGAATGGGTATGAATCTGGATATGGTTACCTTTTAGTGTAAAAGATGGAATTCTCAACCTTACTGGCAGCTCATACTGGTGAGGATTATTTATGGTTAATGGACAAGTACTGTTTCTAATCCAAAAGATAAGAGCAGCACACATTCAGCTCTGCTGTGGTTTGTGTGATAAAGTGATCCTTATTAATGCATTTCATCCAGTTTGTGTTTTCAGTGTCAAATGTGATCATGTTTGAGTGAGTGTTTCTGTTTTTCTATTAATTTTTTATACAAAGAATTAAAGAAAAGCACACACTAACCCAGGAAAACATTAAGCTCGGATAAAAAGAAATCTCAAAAGTCACATCCCAGCTTAACCTGCACTATGAACTCAAGTTGGTGCACAATCTTCAAAAGCCATGTTCTGACAGCCTCAAGGCTTATTTGCCTGAGCTGTGTTTTCTGCTTGCACATTTTTGTGTTCTTCCTTTTTCTTCTGTTTTGCTCCATTTGCTTTGCCATGGCAATCATTTTGGAATGTAGGCTCATATTTTTTTGCATGTGCAAAAACTGCATTAAAGTTTTTGTTTTGTCATGTTATGTCCATAAATTAAATGTTAGTTGAAACAAATTAGGTTCTTATTTAGGTGAGAACTAATCTGATTAGAAGCGTGGCTAACTACCCTCGACTGAAACCTCTGGGTTTTGGTCCTGAACATCATATGACATCAAGGTGCAGGAAAAGTTTTTCAGTATACAGCTTTTTCAGTATTTGCATAAATACGACTTAAATTATCATCCTGTGTTTCTACTGTCTTAAAAAAAAAACAGTGAAACTAATATACTGGACTTGATCATTTAATAATACAGGAAAACAATCCACTGTTGCATATCTGCTACTGTTTTGTGTTTACTGGTCTCACTATGCCGATAAGTGTTTCTGTTGGCTGTTTTGTTGTTTGTCGTCTCTCTGTGCTCATTGTGTCTCTCTACAATTTGAAGGTATAATCAGAATCAAGTGTTTTCTATCAAACAGATGAAACTTGTGGCCAAGTAGGGACCCTGTTTTTATTGAGCGAACAGGCTCTGGTAACTCTGACCTTCATAACCCATGACTGGAAAAGTGTGTCATTCATTTCTGAGATCCACAGAAAAAGAGTTGTTGATGTTCTTCAATCTCATCAGAACAGTTTGTTAAAGGATTTGGACCAATGACAGCTTCGCTACTCTCTAAGGAACAGGTATTGGAAATATTTAGTGGCAGTTATTACTGCTCATTGAATCTTTTTTTTTCTCAAAATATAAATATCCAAATAAACCTGCATTCTATTTATCTTTTGGATTTGATTAAAAATTTGAGAAAAGAAAAAAAAAATGTTTAAAAAAAGTGTTATCGCTTGCTGTAAATGCAGTGTTTTATTTGCACAGTCATCAATCATACTCTAAGAACTCCAAGAACAGAAACTCACAATTCATAGATCATAGTAAAACATAGTAAAGTTCCCACTTGTCCCACTCAGAGTCATCTGTTGTTCGTATTCGTAACTTTCATACCATGAAAGTTTACAGTGCATAAATTACCAATCAAACACATGGACACACTATGAATGGGTGAGGGTGGGGTATTGTGTGGGTCAAAATTTGGCACTTTTTAAATGCCCTTAATTTTTCTGGAGTTTTTGATCCCTCATAACATATTAAATAGAAGAGCTAGCTACATGAAATGTTCACGCTGAAGGACAAGTTTTTAAATTGTCTGACACAGAAGGCTAAAAGATAAACCTGGTAAAAGTAAAAAGGAGACCTTAATTATGCTGTAACACATTTGATAATGTGACCCTTGAAAGTTTAACCAAAATGTCCTTTTTAATTTGATCAGTTTTATCAGGAAACAGATCAAACAATCAGGGTACCAACTGTTATTTCTATTACTCTGTTATACTGTGTATAATCTATAATAGATTGTCACGAGTTTGTCATTTCGAGCCTTCCCCAGTATTCCTAATGTACAAGTTGCTGTGTGTGTCTTGCCTCTGTGTTTTATTTGTCATGTTTTGTTTTTATCTTATTAGTGCGTGTACTTTGTGTCTTGTCTCAAATTTATTCATTTTGCCTAATTGCTTTCACTTATACCTAATTCTTTCCAGCTATGTTCACTTACCCGAGTACCTGGTGTGTATAAATAGTGATGTCTTCCCTTTGTGTTTAATATCCCATTGTTTCCTTCTTGCTTTGGATTTCCTTTTGCCTAAATGCTGGGGTGTGTGCCAAAAGTTTCTCCTATCTCCTTTTCCTAACCACTTTTCCTTGACCTCAGTGAAAATGTCATTGAGGTCAAGGAGGAGTGGGCAGAAGTGACACACAGTAGGAAAAGTCAATCCAAATGACCTTTAGACTAGTATCCTTAACAATGTGAAGCAGGACGTCCGTCGTGTTGAAACTATAATATGTAGAAGGTGAAATACAAAATGTCCATAATTCACCACAACTTTGTCTAACCCAGTTATTTTATGCAGGTCATTTAAACAACAACAGCATGGGAAAAATATTTTTTCATTACAAAAGTTGGAATTTTAAAGAAAAAGGAGCATTTAGAGCCTGATTTACTAAAATCTGTGGCAGTGCAAAGCCTTCATTTGATGTTAAAAAGATGCTGGATTTAAACAAGGTGTCAACTGAGTCGGTGAAAGGTGTGAAAAGGAGTATTTTTGCAGCTGGCCTTATGAAATATCTATTTGTAGGAGTGAAACCAGTATCACAGCAAAACATGTAATAGACAAGCCGGTCGAGAATGCAAAAGTTGTAGTAAGAGGTACCAGCAGAGGAAGGTATTTTATTTCAAGCCAACATGAAAGTGATTGCGGGAAAAGCATTTAAACAGACATTATTAACACACTTGCATATTAGCTGCCTAGCTTAATCATTTCTGGCAATTGCAGACCCTGGAATGTGCTTCATACCATTCTTGCTCACTAGCGACTTCTTGGCTTTAAATACACTGCTCAAAGAAATAAAGGGAACACTTAAACAACACAATGTAACTCCGAGTCAATCGCACTTCTGTGAAATCAAACTGTCCACTTAGGAAGCAACACTGATTGACAATCAGTTTCACATGCTGTTGTGCAAATGGAATAGACAACAGGTGGAAATTATAGGCAATAAGCAAGACATCCCCAATAAAGGAGTGATTCTGCAGGTAGTGACCACAGACCACTTCTCAGTACCTATGCTTTCTGGCTGACGTTTTGGTCACTTTTGAATGCTGGCGGTGATTTCACTCTAGTGGTAGCATGAGACGGAGTCTACAACCCACACAAGTGGCTCAGGTAGTGCAGCTCAGCCAGGATGGCACATCAATGTGAGCTGTGGCAAGAAGGTTTGCTGTGT
>VVHJ01035177.1:0-15639 GCA_015107715.1 Tylochromis polylepis
CACACACACACATATATATATATATATATATATATACACACACACACACACACACACACACATACAAACAGGAGATCTGTGGGTGTGTGCCAAATTAATACAACTGGAAAAAATCCACTCAAGTAATATAATTATACACCACATAGCCTGGGAGGCCTTTATCTGAGTCTTACTTACACGCACGCACGGGGCAGGATATACACAAACCTAAACATTTACTTAAATACAAAAATGAAAATCTTTCTTCCCTTTCCTACTTTTTCACTCTGAAGTTTCAGTTATTTTTGCTGTCCTCTCTTGAAATGTTTGGCTCTACAAATCTACTTAATTGCTTTTTTCAAGGCTAACACAATTTACATTATTTCATAAGCAATATGGAGACAAGATTAAAACATTATGAAATACTAATAAGTAACAGCTGGTTTAGGGTATCTTGCTGAGGGAAGATTGTCTTGTCCATGGACTGAAAACAAATAGTGCCTTCAGTGTTTTGAAGCAATGCTTTATTCACAGCAGACTCGGTAGTGTGACCTGCCAGTATAATTATTGGTTCTTTATGCCTTATTAAGCCAGTAATTAAAGTAGCACTTTCTTTTTTCTTTTTTAAAATAGGCCTATTTTCTTTCTTGTTGAGAGTCTAATGAAAAGATTGATACCATTCTCATGTCTGCAGGTTAAATATAAGCTCCAGACAGAAGTGCCTGACTTAGCATAAACACAGCAAACAAGGGGAAATTGCTGGAATTGCTCTGAGGGAACGTGAAATGTCTAAAGACTACTAATCGAAACTTTATCGGCACAAAAATGACACGTAAAAATGACAGTGTGGAGCTTACCTCCTTCTGGCTTCAATTCTTTACCGAGAGAGGTGCCAATGCTTTCATATGACTCTCAACAAGCAGTGGGCCAGTGTGTATTCATATAATGTTCCCAACCCAAGATAAGCTGTCATGTCAGCTATTACTTGGGCTTCATTTATAAAAATGTTCTTATACTTTATAGGTGATTTTATATTTTAGAACATCATTCCCTCATTGTTAAAAGATATCTATATAATGCCTGCACAAAGGAGGGTTTAGTCAGAAAAAAACAAAGTAAAAGAAATTTTGATTGGTTTATACCAAACTTATTTTCCTTAATGATTAATTATTTAAATAAATCAACCTTTGATTTTGTATAGTTCAGTTTACTCCAAATTATAGCCTCGTGTTAATGAGGGCAAAGAATTATTTTATTTTTTTTGAGCTCATGTACCAAAAAACAAAAGCAAACTCCTTCTGAGATGAGATCATCGTGCACCAAAAATCTCTTCCTCCTAAAAGCGTGTTTTTTGGGGGGTTTTTTTGTTTGTTTGTTTTTTTTAAAAAACGTCTTAACACAAAAGCAGCCGTGGTTACGTGTCCTGCTTTTAATTCAAAACACCTTTCATCTGGCAGTTTATTGATCATTTCTATCATAAAGCTCACGCAGAGTTCACAGCAGGCGTGGATGCATGTGTCCCAAATTGCAATAGCTCTTATATAATTGACAGGAAAATCACTAAAGTCTACAGTTTGCCATCATTTCCATGTCAGAGTAAGGTTTTTATAAATGACTGCTTATTCCTGTTTGAGTCATTTTTATAAATGAGGCCCCTGAAGTGGTTCAGTGCCAACAGGGCTCTCGGGACTTTGTACTGGTCATAATTTCTCTTTATTTCATTCCCAACAGGGTCCACTTGGCTTAGATGGCAAACCAGTGAGTATTCTCAGCCAGTTTTGTAAAGTATGCCAAAATGAATGAAAACAAGTTTGATTTTTAACTCTGTTTTCTTTCCTCTCAGGGTCCACCAGGTCCAAAGGGAAGCCAGGTACACCATCACACGCTTCTTATTTTATTAAATGTATTCAGTTCCTATTTAAAGATTTTTCTTATTATAAATCCAGCTGGGCACTGCATTTGTCCTGTAAGACCGGTGAGAGTTTGCTATACCTCATCAATCATTTTTACTCGCCTTGAGGAGCCACTGCAAGTGCGTGAAAAACCCAGTAGCCATCTTACTTCCTGTTCCACCTCTTAAGTCATCCCAGTGGCTCACAACCACAGGGGGAGTCTGGGCTCAGCTGAGCTGAGTGTTGAAATCCCCTTTGCACTCCCATCCATCTTGCGCCTGAAACGCTGGTGCACTCAGAGGCACGCCCAGGTGCAGCGTGGAAACAGGTGAAGCAGAGCGAATGGGTTACACACCATTTGGGAAAGTAAGAAAGAGATTAGTTTATAACCTTCAAACAGAGACTCTTTAAAAAGTCATTATTGTGCCCCCTCCACCCCTCCTTCAGCACATCGCAGCGCTCACCCACAAGAGGAATAAGTCATCAGCTGAAATGTAAACCCTCTCGCAGCATAATGAAAGCTCTTCCTCTCCAAACACCATTAAACTGTTCCTGTGAAAGGAGTCCTGAGGCTGGGTGTATCCTTTAATAGGTCTCTCCCCATCAACAAGGATCTGGCATAAAACCCTCAGAAGGTGTGACTCATGACCAGAGTCGCCTGCAAACCCGGGGGGGGGGGCATGAAAACAACATAATAAAGGGGAAAAACATGTAGCGCATTTTTCATCTGTGAGGAACTTCTGTTTCCAACATTAATAATGAACTTTTTATGAGCTGGCGTTTGTTTTTTCTTTTTGAATCAATTGGAAAACTAATGATTTTTTTTTATAATTTCCCCTTTTAAGATGCCATTCCTGCACATAAAATACACAATAAATAAAATTAAACCAGATGTGAAATCAGTTTACTGAGAAACAACTGCTTTTTTTTCTTTTAGATTGGTAGAATGAGGAAGTTGAATGAAAATTTTGTTTTGTTCGAACAATTTGTGGCTTGGCTCTGACTTTATGAACGTTAAAGGCAACATCAAGCTTTCCTCCGCTGCTCGCTCTTTGGACGGAAAGGGCGAGCAGCGTGGGAGATAAGCTGCTGTCTATCATCGCATGGATGGTCACATTGACACACTGCTTATCATCTTCGCTGTTGTGCTCATGAACACAATTTTATCTCCAAGATAAAACTGCCACCAGACAAAAGAAGACATGGAAGAGGGTACAAAATAGAGCGAAAGGCTTCAAAAAGTTTCAAGGCAGATTTGGAGTCAGGAGACTAAGAAACGGCAGGCATAGGGGACATGATGAGTGGGATAGAAATAAAAATAGAAACGTGAAGGGTCCAACCTAAGTGGTGACTTGGCTTTAAGAGGTACGAGCTGTCCACTGTTGTCACAGATGGACGGTGGATGCTTTCAACTCTTATTTTTCTGCCTGTCACAGTCGCAGAGGGCCTGCCAATAGTTTGCTGCTTGTGCTTCCACATTTGGCATCCTTATGCTCCTTACCAGCAGCAGCAGCATACTGAGACATGGCCCGACACAGAAATGGACAAGGGCTCTGCCAGCCTTGCATAGTGTTCATATGAGGATTTCAAACAGTCCAACACAAAGCGGGACCGTGTATCAGTGTAGGATCACACAGGGATGTTTGATACCCCGTGTTTTTAGTTAACGTTTCAGCATTCCTCATCTAAAACATCTCAAGAGCGCCCAAGAGTGACTGATGGAGGAACAAAGGTTTTATCTCTGAGAAAACTTTCATCCCTCAAAGAGCACTCTTAAAAGGGATTCTTGCGACAAGCTTGAGTCATATGGTATTCTTACTGTGAAATATGCTCAGACAAAAGTGATGTTTGGATTGAGCGGTCTCAATGCCACGAATCATTAAGCAGAAAAACTGCCCTGTCTTACCATTTGATTGAAAGCTCCCCTCTGAAGGGCCGTTGAAGATGTGCGTGATGTGTGTTGCCTCCGTGATAACTGATGTATCTTGACCAAGTGTCTCTGATTTTCTCCCCCCCTACAGGGACCGGCCGGACCCAAGGGAGAAAAGGTATGCTTCAATATGGATTTCAAAAGCCCTGCTATACAAGTCAATGCACTGTACGAGTGTATTTCGAACATTTATTTATGGGCAGAAGGTGCTCGGACAACCTTGCCGTCGCCCTCCCACGTTCATGTTTTCGCTGCGTGTCCATCAAAAGAGCCGTAGATTACATTTGGCTATGCAGGAGCTCATGTGTCTCTGCACATTCTCACGTCAAGGTACTAAGCAGGTTTACAGGCCTTCCGCAAAGCTCGATGATAGCCAGATGTTTTCCTGCTCTGTGAACCTCTGCCTAGCCTAAGATCTTAGCAACCATAAGAGCTGTAAGAGCTGGCAAGAGGAGCCTCGTCATGTGGTCGTTTCTCTCCACACTGTTGGTTGGCTCTGTGTATATGTTCAAGTCTGTGTTTTAGCAGAATCACAAGGGCAAAACAACTGCATTAAAGTGCATCTGTCAGAGCGGGAATCAGCCTGATTAATGAGGCGATTGCATCTGACAGATGAAGCTGAGGTTTGGAAAATTGGCTCGCCTCATGTAATCATGCTGGTAGCCCTGTGATGAGAACATGAACTCCAAAAAGTTGATCAGAAATCAGCTGTGCTCAGCATGTGCACTCCGCATTTTTACATCATTGATATTGTGCTGTCAGATGATTTATGGCCGACCAAATGATTTATACAATAAATGTCAAAATGCTGAGCTGTTTAGGAGACAGATGACCTTTGAACCACTTCCTTCCCATAACCAAATCTTCCATTTTAAGCCTGTCTGTCATCGCTGCTCCACAGTAGCTGAGCTCTTTTGGATAACTGGTTTGCTGCACATATACAGTGCTAATAACTGCTGACAATTGCTATTTTCCTGTTTTTCCTCCAGGGTGACCAAGGAGACATTGGGCCAAGGGTAAGTCAGTGTTTTCTGTATTCATCAGAGAAGGTTAAATATGTTGTTTTTGGCTGTTATATGCACACTTTGGAAGCTATGTCCTCACTGCAGCTGACTCTGGAGAAAAGATGCTGTCCTTTATATGATTTTTTTTCTCTGTGCAATATAAAAATGACTTCCATTTAAACCTTACTTCCAGTTTTTGTTCTCCTTTTATTTTGAGTTTTTGTCTGTTAGTGTTCTTCTTAAACATTTACCCTTTTTAAAGGTCATAAGCTGCACTTTCCTTTCGACTGAAACAAAGAACATACGGTACTGTGCAAAAGTCCGGAGCCAACCTTAATTTTTTATCATATTTCGCTTCCAAGGAGCCAGGCTGTGTTCTCATTTTTAAAGTGGTCTTGAGCAATAGTTCTCGAGGCTTTATAAAGACGCTTTTATTTGGACACTGGCTGCCTTTTCACTCATTTTTCAGTCCAGATGTTGTTTGTTTGTCAAGCCACTTAACACTGAACCGAGAACCAGTTTTAAATTGTCTTTCGGCAATTTGTTACTAGCAGCCTGTCGCAAAAAACATCGTTTGTTCACATTTCTTTAGTCTAATCTATGGAAAATGTCAAAGATAACACAGTTTGACAGGCATAAAATATCATTTTTGCAACAAGGTGATTCCTACAGAAATGAGGGGTGACTCAGGGCTTTTACACAGTGCTGTTAAAGTTAAAGAGAAAAAGAGACACTTGACATTTTAGCATTTTGGCTATTGCATGTGAAGCAAAGCTTTAATGTGTTATTACTGTTAAGCAGAGTCAGAGTTACTGTTTTCCCCATGCAGAGCTGTCTTTATGCTAACTGGCTGCTGAATGAGATGAGTGTCGTACAATCCTTTTATATAATTTTTGTGAGACAGAACCACCAGTTTTGAAAGCTATGCCTGAAATTAGCTTAATTTATTTCACCTTCATTATACCTATAGAGCTTCCTCAGGTGGTTTCTAGTCTGCTATCACAAACTGAAAATCAAATGTCAAGGAGACTGAAACATTTCTTCTCCAAAGTGTTTATGTCATCTGAAAACCACTAAACAGTTTATTTGTTATCACAATGAAGGAAAAATCCAGACAAATAAGGATAAAAGTTTTGGTCTGCCTATAAACACATACACAAAGTATTTTAATAATCCAAAAGCAAACTTGTGTTTACCCCCGTGTGGCTTCCCCACATGCAACTGCACTAACAGCACTCGCTCTCTACGACGAGGTTCAAGTCGCCCATCTCCAAAGTCAAAGCCAGACATGAGCAATGACGTTATTAGCAAACATTGGAAATACTTAAACCTTCACCATGTTACCTCAGTGGTCGGGGCGGTGTGCCAAAGCTGCCATCTCTTACCCAAGCTAAGCTTCTTTCTTCTTTTTTTTTAACATTACAGAGAAACCTCACCCTGCATCTGGTCTATGTTGTCAGTGCTGCCTTTTCATCTGATATCATTCCTCCCTCCATGAGATCTCCCATTTCATTTAATGTGGTTTGAAAATAAAACCTCTGTTCTTTACATGGTAAACAGTTTCAAGTCTTTAAAGAGGTCATATACCCGTGAATCACTCCTGCAAGCTTTTTTAGGGCGCTTAGATCAGAATGCCACATAAAGCCGCTTCTTCACATGAATTTTAAAGTGGGGATGAATATGAAAACATGTTACGAGCATGTTTCTAATGGCTCTAAAATCTTCTCATAGCCATTCGCTTCTTGTGTTTATTACCACCAACATCCTTCCAGCTGTCCGTCCATCCATCCATTTTCTACTGCTTATCCCGGGTCGGGTAGTGCAGGCAGAAGTCTAAGCAGAGAAGCCTGGACTTGTCTCACCTTGGCCACCTCTCCCAGCTCATCCTGATTGATGCTAAGTCATTCCCAAGTCAGTTGAGAGATATAATCTGGATGGATCAGTAACATTTGTTAGCTAATAATAATAACTGTAGACTAGAAATGTGGAAGTACATCTCCTATGACTTGAAGCCCAGTAATGGAATCACAGAAAGTGTCCAAGATTATTGGAATTAAACTGAATGGTTATTGTTTTATGGCAGAACTCAAATGGAGAGTAAATGTGACATGGCTACTCAATGGAACAGTATTTATGATGCGGTTCAAAAAATTACAGAAATTCCTGATTCCTATCAAGGCATAAGCCATTTGATTTCCCCACCTATCCTTTCAGATAGTTTGTGCAAGAATTAAATCTCTTTTGGCATTTTGCATTACATAGTTATTCCAAATGATAAATATTGCACTTGGCCCAGGCCTCTGCAGCTTTGATGTCCCTGGATAAATCTGCAGCCCCAAAAACCTCAAGCTTGGTTCAAATCAAACCCAACAGCTCCTAAAGCTACTGTAGATGTGGATGAGGTTTGGCTCCCTCATATAGGTTATCATAGATATGGCTGTAGATTGGTTAGAAAACAAAAATCTCTTGCTTTCTCAGTGCTATTTTTAAGTCTGAATGTCTTCAGGTCATTACATATGCTCATTTATCACCTTACTGTGATTTCAAAACTGTATTCAAAGGTTCAGCTCTGACCTTTACAGGCAGATAAGCGTATGTGTGAAAACAGAAAGTAACCACGAATCTCCGTCAATGTGCCGCTTCCTGTCAGTCCATCATTTTTAGTGCCTCTTCCAGGCTGATTCTGGTCTCAGACCAGATTACGAAAACAGGATAACAGGGTTATTAAAACAAAATGTTAAAGAACCACCAAAGTCATGTGAGAAAAAGGTCATGTATAGTGTTGCATATTTCTCCAAAGCAACTTTGTTGAATGGAGTAAAGCTGGTAGCTATTTTTCCAAGCATCCATACAGTCAAATCCATACAGAGGACATTGTCACTGCATGTTTAGGTTCATCTGGGGGCTGTATTGAAAGACAAGCTCTGATGAGAGTTTGATCCCCTGCCAAATCCTGCCTTTGCCTCCCTGAGAGCATCTGCAAACAGGCCATAGTGAGACAGGGCTCCAGGGTTGAATAGCCATTTGTCTTAGTATCAGCCTTAAGTCTGATGAGAACAATGTAAAGGGGAAACCCACCATGAAACAGTCTATTCTCTTATGCAGTGTTTAAGGAGCATATGCATAAGTGGTCTTCATGGTGGGAACGGTTTGAATGAGTGACTGTGACAGTGGGCAGAGAGGGGTGCACAGGCCCAGAGAGGAGGAGCAGGAGTCTGCGGTGGTGCAAAAACCTCAGCCATCCAGCACTCACCAGAGACTGTTAGCAGAAACTTCTCTAGCAGACTAGCAGCTCTCCTTCTTCCCCTGTCACTCTCCCACCCGCCTCTCTTAGATCTTCTCTCCATCTTTCCCTCCCTCCCTTGTGTTTTTGAGGGAGCTGAGCCAAAGAAGCGGCACAGTGCTCCAGGCTCTGTGGCAGCAGAAAAGCTGCTCCTTTCAGCCTGACAGACAATCAACACATTTACTGTGTTGACTGGAAAGAGCCAAACCACCACTGTTTTGTTTGGTCACAGTGGGAATGATGGGAAGGCACTAAATGTTGTGTATGCACACACACACACACACACACACACACTACTCCAAAATCATTTTTTTAAGGGGCAAAAGACACAGCTATTGGGCCTTACTTGCAGATTTTACGGATGTCTGTCTCACGATTTGCCAATGATGCATTTTATTTGGACCTGATGGGTTTTTAACTGCATATATAATTCAATTTGAAACAGCTGCAAACATGACTGTAATGCTGCTCTATCTTGTTCACCTTTTCCTCTTTTCTTCAGGGTCCTCCTATGTACGGCACACATGCAAGCCTGCACAGTAATCAGATTCTCACTGTTAAGGTTTGTGCCTCCTAGAGAACTGCTGTCGGACTGCTGAGCTACCGATATCCCTGCAGATAGAGGAGCAAAACACCTCTCTTGCATTTTTTCCCTCCTTTCTTTGTGCTTACAGCTTAAGAGGCTGTTGAACTCTTATCTGTTTTTCCTGCAGCATTTGTTTTCATGAACTCTGGACTCATGGTTAACAGTGGACCTCTGATTTCCAACTTATGTAACTGATGCTCTGCTCCCTCTCATTTTAATCCACTCCATGCCCTCTTCTCTCTTTTTTTCTGTATCCTCTCTCCTTGTTTTCTCCCCTCTCTTTTCTTTCCATCACTGGTGCACCGCTTTGCATCGTAGATGGTTTTCCCCAGATCTGACCACGGCTTTCTCTCAAGAGAGCCGACCAACAGCTTTCAGAGACTCTTTCTGAAGGTAGACCACAACTAAAAGGCATGTGTGCTTTTTCTTTTGTTTTCTTAACACTTTAACCTGCTTTTCCTTGTCATGTTCTGACTAGCATCTTCCCCTCTTTCCCACTTTTTCCACATTCTTCAGTCATGTTGCATGAAATTGATCTCGTGTTTCTTGTGTTTTGGTCAACTAAAAATTTATTACCATGAATGATTAATTAAAAGTGTTTTTATTCAGAACTCCAAAGTATTTTGAAATGTAGGAAAACATCTTTGGAAGATGAGCCACCCACACTGTAGAAATGTGCGGTCCTCGTTAATCTTACTCCTCAGTCTCGAAAACATCACTTCATCAATTTGGTTCAAGCTCGAGCCTAACAGAGACATAATAATTATCAGTTCATAGGAATGAGGTTCTAGTCTGCTTTAAGGCACTGGTTATATCATTTTCATGAAAGTGTTTTTGAGAAAGCAAACCATAATGCATCACATGTCTGTAGGGATGAGAGAATAGCATCAAAGTGGAGACCAAACTGGAGCCTGTTTTAGTCTAAATAGGCAGTGGGATGGTGGTATTTTTCGGGGAAAAAAAGATGATATGTAGTACAAATCCAGTGATCAGATTTATTTTCCACGTACAAATGAGGTTGTTTTGCCAGCATGGATTTGTTTGAAACGTCAGTCTAACTCACCAGATAAGAACTGCTCTTATTGGCCAGTTCCTCCTGGTGTTGTCCTTTATTAAGACCCCAGTGCCCTGGTACAAAACCACACTAACTAACAAGCTGCATGCCAGTAATCGCAAGTTAAGTTTGGGGGATTTCTGCTCATAACAAAAAGCATATTTAAAGCTTTTCTTAATAAATGTGTTTGTGAGATCCGTGGCTTACAGTGACCCACAGATCATTATCACCCAACTCTGCAGTTTCCCTCAGCTCTACGGAGAGTCTTTTATCTCCCTGTTTTCTTACTCTCACTCTCTGTTCTCTCACTGCTCTTTCCTGGCAGTCATTGCATCAAAATGAGAAAGAAAATGTAGGCCCCAGTGTTTCCTTTTAAGCACTAAACAGCAGTGTTCTCAACTAGCTGTTAAACATATGTGGAGCATTTAGCAGATAAAGAACCAAATATTTTTCTCAGGAAACTCGACTGGGTCTAAAATACGAGGGAATTTTGCAGTCATGTTTATCGGGTGGAGAGAAAGGCAACTGTAAATAAATGTTGGGCAAATAAATAAACAGAATTATACACCTTGACTGCCCACACAGACAGCTGCAGAAGCTGAGGAGTAGTTCTTTGATGTTTGCCGTATAACCTTAACAGGTCGCTGGCATGTCAGTGTTTGCTTCTGTTGCCAAAATCAAATCAGTTAATGGGACCGTTTAAGGAGTTTTATTTCAATATATTATGTAATTATGTGTACTTTAAAATGTATTTATTACAAGTTTGTAGCTGGTAGTTTATTTTTGCGTTTTTCCTCTTCTTGTTTTTTATCAGGGTGATCAGGGTCAGGCTGGGCCCGCTGGTCCTCCAGGTCCTCCAGGTCCCCGTGGCCCCCCTGGGAACACTGGAAAAGATGGACCTCGTGGTCTTCCCGGAGAGCCAGTAAGAGCATCTCTTTACATACTGTAGTACTGTCCAGCTACCCTTCTTCTTGAGCTAGCCCTCGTTTCTATACATTTTGCTTCTAAGGAGCCAGACTTTCTTGTTATTTTTCAAAGTGGTCTTGAGAAATAGTTCTCCAGGCTGTCTGTAGGTCTTTCTAAGTTCTTCTGTGAACATTGACTGCTTTTTCAATTATTTTCAGTTCAGGCCTTTTACCTGACCGATTTTTTTTTTTAAAAACTTCATTTGTTCAAATTTCTTTAGTTGAATATATGAAAAATGCTAAAGGCATAAAATAGTATTTTTGCACCAACAAGGTGATTCCCAAAGAGCTATTAGCTAAAAACTTGGCATATCCCCGCACGGTGTGCAGTCTTAACAAATTTGAGGAAACTCTATAAGGGGGGGCAAAAGAAGAAGTGGCAGGCCTAAAAAGTATCTACAGCAGATGAACAGTATCTAAAAGAAATGGAAGAAATCCAGCAAACCTGACACAGGACCTGAGAGATGCAGCTGGCCGTTCACTGAAGACTTATCAGAAATGATCTCAGTGGAAGGGTGGCTGTCAATAAGCAATTCTTAAGGAAGAAAACCAGTGAGAAAAGGCTGAGGTATGCTAAATTATACAAGAACTTCACTGAAAATAAGTGGCAACATGTCTTATAGAGTGATGAGTCCAAATTTGACATTTTTGGTTCATATCATCGTCAGTATGTATGGAGGAGGTCAGCAGAGAGGAACAACACTGAGTGTCTACAGCCATCTGTAAAACACAGCGGAGCTGCATTTAAGAATTGAGGATTTCGTCAAAACTGATGGCGTTATAAACAACGCAAAGTACAGTCAGATTTTGATCCTCCATACAATAAAAACCTGAAAAGCTTCTGAGTGGCAAAGGCTTCATTTTTCAGCGTGACAAAGATTCCAAACACACTGCCAGTGCAGTAAAAGCATACCTGGATAGAAAAGCAAATAGTGGAACACTATCAGTCATGGATTGGTCTCCTCAGAGCCCAGACTTCAACAGTATCGAAGCAGTGTAGGATCATCTTGACAGAGAACAGAACAAAAAGCAGCCAACGGCCAAAGAACAGCTTTGAAAGTTCTTCAAGAAGCCTGGAGAACTCTTCCTGAAGACTACTTAAAGAAATGTCAAGAAAGCTGCCTAAAAGAGTTCAGGCTATGTTGAAGAATAAAGGTGGTCATACCAAATATTGACTTTCAGGCTTGTATTTAAGTCAGTATTTAAGTCAAACACAAACTCTGTTTGACTTAAATACTGTATTTCCATGTGTGTTTGCTGGAGTTTCAATAAATCACTGCACATAGTTCCCATTTTCCTAGTAAAATATGAAGAAATGATGGGTGACTCAAAACTTTTGCACAGTACTGTACAAGAGCCAAATCCACACTGACTCAACAAAACAATGCCCTCCCACCCCTGCTATAGCTCTCCTCTTACTCCATCCCTTTTCTCTGGCTGTCAAACTAAGGTTGCACCACAAGCAGCGTAGCCACTTAGAACACCTCAGTCATCAGCGGCTTTGCTACTCCCATCATACTCTTTAACCACAACACTGGCAGACTGCAAACTGTGTTTCTGTGTATAGCTCTGACCTGTAAATGTGGAATCTTATACATGTATTTAAAGGGTAAGGGTGTACACAGCAAATGGCAATGAACCCCTATTCTCATTTTTCTGGGATTTGCCAGCATGCTGTGGCTTACCTAAAGAAGTCCCAGAATAGCAATCTACCCCTGGCCTCATCTGTTTTGTGTAAGTTAGTGGCCACAAAGTCCTCCAACACCACCCCCACCCTCCCACCCCCACTCCACATTCTCCCACCCTCCTACCACAACTGTGTTGCTGTGCACGCTGAAACTGATATGGCACTGCGGTGAGTTCATGGGCAGTTTGCCGGTCTCACCAAACAATAGTGCGCTCCTCGCCTGAGGCCATTTTCGTTTCTTAAAATTAACTTTCTGCTTCCCGGGGTTTAGTTCAGATGTAGCAAAACTTAAAGCTGAGGTTATTGAATTGAAGAGAAGGAGACTATGAAGGTAATTTTTGTTTATTCAAGTGTAGGAATAAATGCACTGTTACCCTCAACTGGCACAAGAGGACAGCAAGGGATTCAAGTGAAAAATGTTGGTTTCGGTGTGGGTCACTTGAGAACTGCTGAACCAACAGCAGGGAAAGCCAGCACAGCTCAGAAAATGACAAAAAACAGACGGGTCGAAGAGAAAAGGGGGCCCATCCTGTAACCTATTCGATTGCAAATGTGCTCTTCAAGTTGATTAAAGGAGTTGCAAAACCCCAAAACAGCAAAACAAAGCACAGAGGTTTGCAGAGAGCCACTCCATGTTGTGGGCAGATGTCTGAGCGGGCCGAGCAGGAGAAAGTGAGCAAGCCTGCCAGCCCTGGTATCCTCAAACCCCCATCGTTTTTTATCTGTTATATAGAAAGAAATGTCTCATGCTATCCAGTAGCCCTTTCACCTTAAAGCAAGAAGGTTCTGGGTTTTAACCTTCTGATCAGCAGGGTCTTCCTGCATGGAGTTTCCATGTTCTGCCTGCATGGCTTTCCTCCAGGTGCTCTGGATTCTTCCCACAGGTTAATTGTCAAGTTAATTGGTAATTGGTCAGTTCAGGTGGATTGATGAATGTATGGATGGATAGATGTTGTTAAGGAAATATGATGAGAAAGAAAGACCAGTGCCAAAAAGATGAAAGTAAAACAGGTCCAGAAAACAGTAGGAAGGATCACGATGACACTTCGTGCATGTTGAGCAAAAGGAAGAAAGCCAGCTGGAGAATATCTAATCAGCTTCTGCATATTACTGAATGGAAGGCTAATAGCCTTCAATTTATATCATGCATTTATTAGGGTGCACTGGCCGATCAAGTAAACACAACTACTTGATAGTAGAGTGTGTATCTGTGTGTGTGGAAGCAATGGAGAGAGAGGCTCTTGCACAAGAGCCCTCTGTCTCTGCCATGAATGACTTCATAGCAGATGTTTAGCTGCTTCCACCTGGCTCTCACAAACAGTCACTAAAAAGGGTCTTTTTAGCTAAATAAAAAATATGTCAGATCATTGATGGACAGAAGTTTGTGCTAGCTGGCTTAACACTCATCAAACAGGCTTCAGTTTGAGGGCTTCAAATTCAAATCCAACTGCAAACAGAAAAAAACTTGTTTAGTCTTCTTTTGTATGAATGGGCGACAAAGCAAAGAAAGAAAACTCTCTTAATGCATTCTTAAGAGGCGTTTTGCAAATCTCTTGAACCCTTTTTGGGGAGGTCGAGACACCATAAGATTGATCTTCACTGCTGACACGGGAACACCGCTGTCCAACAAGTTAGACTGAAGTTGGGTTTATATCTGGCTGTTGGAAAGGTCATAAGAGCAGAATTTTCAGAATTTTCCTGCTTATCCATGCATTAGGTAAGCAGTTGTGGCCTGTATTGAAGCATCTGTCTTTGTTATTTTTCTCTGCTCATCATTCATCCATTTCCTGTAATTATTCTCTAAGCAGTCCAGCTCGTGCTGAAGGAGCTGAAGTCTACAGACTGCCTTGTATGCCTTATTGAAAAGTGACATCTAGTGGCCAAAACGGTTCAAGTTCCTGAAGTAGATTCACCTAAAGTTGAGTGCCTCACCTAATGTCTCCTCTGTCCTTTCAGGGTTTTCCTGGTCGCGATGGAGCTGAGGTGAGCAGAGTTCACACTAAGCTTAAAGAGTGTGTTTTATATTTTGTCCTGTTTACAGCTGAAGCAATTTGGCTTTTGCAGTTTGAGTCTTTTTATGTGTCTGTGGAAATAATTTGACTTTCTCTGAAAAATGGTGGTATTTCATATATTTCCACCTCAGGGGCCACAGGGACTGCCTGGGAAGCCGGTAAGACTGCTAACAAACTATTGATCTTAACTGAAGTGTTGCCATCAAAGGGCTCAGCAGCTGTTTTAATGTATCCAGATATTTAGCTCTCTTTGCATTTACTGGCTGTTTTGAATTGGTAGGGAGAAGATGGGCAGCCTGGTTATCCAGGACAACAGGGTCCCCCGGGGGAAAAGGTACAGCCGAGCTTTACTCTGCAGCTTTCATGTCTCTGACATGGATGATTTTAAATATGTTTCTCACCTTTAATGTGCATCTAAACAGGGCGAGCCTGGGAGTGCAGAAAAAGGAGAGAGAGGCATGGATGGACTTCCAGGATTAAAGGTAAGAAACATATCTGAATTTTTTTTTCAAAATAATAATAATCAACAATAATGCAACAATTATGCTATGAAAGAGTTTTACAATAATATGGTGTTCATGGCACAAACAGGGTGACAAAGGAGAAAGAGGAGAGCAAGGACTACATGGCCCCATGGTATGTTTGTTATGCTTAAGGGCTAACTCTGTCCTGTTATTATAGAGAGCCATCTATGCATCTCTGTATTTATATAAAATATTATTATATTATCATTTTTTTCTGACTCAGGGCTATCCTGGTGAGAAGGGCACCCCGGGCACTTCAGACATCATTGACTTCAATGGGAAGCTTCTAGATGCTTTGCAGGTGAGTGATATTCAAGTGGCATTGAGACCTGATCGATTCAGCCGCTTATGACTGAGCTTTGAAAAAAATAAAAAAGTATATAACACCAGAGCTGGCAGTGTAGTAAAAAGAAATTCCTGCACTATTTCAGTCCGAAACCACAAAACTGAACATGTCGCCATTTCTCCTCGACAGGCCATCAAAACCATCAGTGTTTCGGTAATCTGCTGCTGCTATTGCTGCATGGTTTTGGCAGTGTGACCAGTAACTAACACCAATGCACAGATTTGCATCTAAGCATCTCGTGTGCATTTACTGCATAGCCCACTTTCTCTTGCTAATTGGTCTTGTTTGTGTTTGTAGATGCCCTCAACAAAGAGCGTTGGACTCCATATGTATTGAATGTCACTCTAGGGGCCACATCTAAAGAGCATTACTGAGTG
>VVHJ01035180.1:4953-18312 GCA_015107715.1 Tylochromis polylepis
ACTTGTTTCTCCCCCCCCCCCCCCAATTTCCACACACTCACCTTTGCCTTTTCATGATCAAGTTTAGGACCAACTGTTTTCATTATCTGACAGAGGCATTCCAAATCTTCACCCATATCCTTAAGTGGGACTCTCTTCTTCTTCTCCAAAAGCTTAAAGACAAAGAATTCAACACAACCTTTAACTTCTAACACCACAGGGATGAATACTGGATTTTTGATAAAACCATCCCATATACTTTCACTTCATTAGAACTTACTGTTTTAATGCACTTGTGGAGAATAGATTCATGGATAAGGTTGAGTTTTCCCAGTTCACCAATGAATTTGATGTTGCCCAGCATCTTGATCTTTGCAATTGCACGCTGCTCCTCCTCCTCAGAGGTGAGTGGGCCGTCATGTTTGTCAAAGTCTACAGTGGATTTAAAAAAAGAAGACGAAAAGAAAAAAAGAAGTTTCAAAAAACAACTCTTGAAAAACAAACGACCAAAGTCCTGTTTTGTAATCAACCACAGGTTCAAATGCAAGTCACTTACGGTCAACATTCCTGGCACGATTCTCAAACTCATCTTGAAGCTTAGAAATCAGAAGCCTTCGGAAGGTCTGCAAGACAGAAGTCGTTCAAAATCCAGACGGAAGACACTCGACAGGAGTAAAGTGTAAATTTGAATGCTTAAAACTTACACTATTCTGCTTTTGTGTTGCTTGACTTTCTGCAGTTGGGGCTTCAAAGTTTGGTGCATCCTCTGCCAAGCGTAGACATAGTTGAGCGTACAACTGGCTATACTTGGGCTCTTCGAGGGCTTTGTCAACAATCTTGACAAACACAGAAAAATGCATTAAGATCCCATTTTAAAATATTTTATGAATAGGAGAATACCAGTTAGGAAACTACTCACCAACAAGATGATTCCTTTTAAGACAAGTTTTGAATCTACACCCACATTGAGGAGCTCCAGGCATAGTTTGTCAAACTTCTCAGGAGTCAGCTTATTAAGTATGCTGAAGAGGAAAGAAAATTTTGTATTAAACATCTTAAATGAGCACAAACACCAGTCTTCAACATCAATATTAAAATGACATTTAAATAATATAAGTTACAGTTTATGTAAAATAAATACAAATCAGTTTAAAAGGAAACATACCCTCTCACTTTTCTGAAGATTGCATCATTTTGCCCTTTCTCGTTGGAGGAGCTGGCATCTCGTCTAGTGCTTCGAGAAGGTACCCATCTCTGAACGCTAGAACCTGGGGTTTTCCCCAGGAACTCGCTATAATCAGCACACACAGCCAAGGTTATCAGGGAAATCATCTTGCTTTGCTAATATTTAGCCCTGATCCACAGATGACTGGGTTACAAAGGCCTTATTGCAGCATGCTTGAAAAGTTGTTTCAGAGCCCGTGTTACAAGGATGTCATAGTTAAGAATCTCACTTTCAGCCAGGAATGACTAATATTGTGTTCCTACTTGAAGTTTGTGTGACTTATTATAGAACAAGTCACTTGGGACAAGCTTGACTGGTTCAGTGTTGCCAGTGTCATAACATTCACACTGGCAACACTGAACCAATTTGTAACACTGCTGTGACAGAAGGCTTTGAAATTTCGAGATAAAGACTTTAAAGTCTTTAACCTAAACAAAAGAAAGCTACTGTCCCATCAGGGTACAGAGTCATATCCCCACATTTTTTAGCCATTTACTTTTCAGCTTCACTAATAGACTGCAATTTGTTTAAACATGAATACGGCAGTGAAAATTACACTCTGTTCAACTGTTTTAGCAACTTTAGAGGGAAGCTACTGGAGTTTCTTGTAAACAATGATCCATTTTTACAAGTAGTTTAAACCAGACTCAGCTGGTCTTCTCCCTGCCAGTTCTGCTACCCACCCCCCACACTCGAGGCAAACACCACACTGAATCAGGCTGGGTTCAGTTGAGCCACAGTCCCCATCACCAGCAGCTCTGATTGCAGTTACTTAAGCAAGAAACAAACAAGTCGTGTTTATTCAGAACGTCTTATCTACAAGAGCACAAAAAGCAAAAGAAAAGCCTACATGACTAGTCATCTTAGATTTCTGACAGTTTCACCAGGTGATAGTACACAGCTACAAAATGCAGACAAAGGACTGCAAAGTTCAGGATAGCACCGATAAACCACCATGGTGTAGTTAGATTACAAGGGCTTGATTCTGCCACATATTAGCTACAACAACAAGTTTTCAATTTTCATATACTGAAATTTTACTCATGTCCTTGCATGTGTAAGGACATGAGTAAACTAGGCAAACCTGTCTAACTAGGCAGTCATACTTGAGTCGGGTTTATATCACCCTGCTGTTTTTGAATTTGATTACAGCAGTTAATGGTTTCATAATTTGTGTTCTCAATTCATTTTCACTATCAGTGTGCATTTCAGTTTTGCATTTGTTTAGAAATTGTCAACTTTGTGTGTGGTTTTTTTTTTTTAGTTGGGTTCAGTTCACTTTTGAAAAAAATTAGGGAGTATTTGTCAGGGGCAAGATGTCAGACTGACGATTCAAGACACTTCCATTTATGAAACTTCAGTTTTCAGTATAACTGGTGAAACCCTAATTATGATTACTGTAAACATCTGTATGTGGATGCTGGATGATTAATGCGTTACATATAATAAAGTTAAAAAACAATCACC
This sequence comes from Tylochromis polylepis, assembly GCA_015107715.1. Classification (NCBI taxonomy): domain Eukaryota; kingdom Metazoa; phylum Chordata; class Actinopteri; order Cichliformes; family Cichlidae; genus Tylochromis; species Tylochromis polylepis. Next base: position 7,625 of record VVHJ01035180.1, read on the forward strand.
TGTTGCCGACAGTTTTGGGATAGTGCTGAGGTGCACCCCCACCTCCTCCCCCTACACTGTGATACAAAAAGAGGAAAAATATTTTTTAACTTAACATTTTGTGAACTATGTGAGAGGGTGTAAATGGAGCCAGGTATGGTGGCGTAATGATGAACACCTGAAACGAGAAGGACCTCCTGGTGCGACGACACTCTCCACTTTGGCGGCTTGACAAAGAATATCTGAAAAGAATCGAGTCCTGGGAGTGGGGGGGCGAAGAGAGCTACCTGGAAGCCAAGACAGCAGCATATTAGCCAAGACCTAACGTGTGTCAAACACAAACAAGGCCACAGTAGCATATCTGACTGTTATGAAGACACATTGCAAACACACACGACAATAATACCCGACGCACTCTTTCGCTTTTAGTTTCCGTTTAGCAAGTTTCAGGGAAATTGCACATCAACGCTAACACGTGTCTTTAACAGTAATGTGGAAGTAGAGCATGCTAGCGTTGCGTAATTGGGACATTTGCTAGCACAACAACCTACTAATAAGTCGACGCCCGGTTTCCCAGTAATTATGTTTATTCAAATTACTTCTTAAAACTAAAGTACTCCATGGAGATTTATAAATCAGGCAGAATAAACTTAATCCTAATAACAATTGGCACCGTTACAGGAAACGCTGCGCGAAAGTAGGACAAATCTGTCATTGTATCGCGATTCAATAATTTTAACTCTACCGACAGCGGAAAAAAAAAAATTCTTAGTACACTATTACTTATTCGTTTTCTAGCATTTCCCACGAATGGTTGAGATGTCACAGCTACCAAAAACCCCAGCACGCTGATCAAACGTCTTTTGTTTAACCAAAAGTCATGTTTAATATGTCAACAAAACTGTCACGAACTTGTAATTTTTTTTTAAGATTAGAAAATTCTTCACTGTAATCAAGATGGAAAAGCCTAACAGTTGGATTGATGGGGCCTTTGTTTAGAAACCGGATGTCCACGCACCGACATTTTGGTTTTGTTCTGTAGGCCGCCGGTAAGCTAGAAGCTAACAAGCTGTAAACAACTCAAAGCCTTCAGTCTGGCTAACAAAACCCATACCTCACAGCTTATTTGATGCCAGCCAGGCGAATTAACGACAAACAAAACACATCTAACTTGATATTCCGTCGCCGCCCCAAATTCTTATCCACCATTACCAACTAAAGCGAACTTTCTAGTAGACCGGCTAATCTTAGCCAGGCCAAAAAAAAAACCCCAACCGCAAGATCTTACCTTTACAAAAGGAACGTCAGCTTAATTGTTTTCTTGTCACCCAAGAGATAACAAAAATAAAGTCAAGAAAGAAATGAAAGCTCAAAATTCGTTTTAAACCTATAAGGTTATGTAATGTCGCAATCAAGTACACGACGACTTGGCTCTGTTAACTACTTGCTACGGCGAAGGAAAGAGCAACGGCTGTATAGGTACGTCATGTGAACGCTGCTATTTGAATAGGATGACTCTGACGTCAAAACCCACGCCCTGCCGACTGTCACGTGTTGCGTTTCGCAATTCGGTTTCACCCGCCAGGCAGGTTTGTTTTTGGTTTTTCCTTTTAATGTAGGGAGACACACAGGGACAAAATCAGACCACTCTTTAAGAATCACGTTAGTGTACACGTCAGGCCACACCACTCACTTTTTCTCGTGTTAGGGACTACTTTCTCTCACAGAGTAGAAACGCTTCAAGCCGAGTACAAACTAAAAGAATTACGCAAGCGGTCAAACTTTTTGTCTCATTAAGTAATCATCATGAGGTACAGTAAGTAAATAAACCTTTGCTATCAAATACATTTGGCTCAGCTTTATCTGTTAGTTTTGTATTTTCATATTATTTCATCTGCGTTTTTCCATTCTTTTCAAACTTCGTTTGAAATTATGAAATAATGTGTTGACATTTCAGACTGTAATAAAATTGAGTTAACTGATCTAAATATGACATTGATTTGTCTTTTTATTTAAATTTTTTAATTCATATATTTTAATTCATTCATTGGTTTAAAGTGGATAAAATATTAATCTAAGGAGCTTGGTAAGAAAAGCGTCTGGACTTCTTTAAGTTTCTTGAAGACGTTTCACCTCTCATCCGAGAAGCTTCAGTCTGGGACTCTCCACCATTTGCTCTTAGAACTGAAGAAGCTTCTCGGATGAGAGGTGAAACGTCTTTAAGAAACTTAAAGAAGTCCAGACGCTTTTCTTACCAAGATCCTTAGACTACCATGACCCGAATGACTGAGAACCTTCACAGACATATAAAATATTAATATTATATTATCAAAACCAATATTTCGATATTGTACTGGGTCATACATTTGACATGTTAGATTTTGTGCTTCACTATTTTGACTGCTTAATTACATATGTTTTTAGTGAACATCTCACATTTCCAAGCCATATTTACAAGAAGCTGTTTTGTCTGTATCCACTTTTTTGTTATTCTGAATGGGTGGAGCTTGGCATGTATAAGGAAAGAGATGTCCATGAAGACTAGCTGTATTTTAACTTTACTGATGTAACTACACTAACCCTCTTAGTGAAACTTAATTCCAGGGCTCTCCTTTCCAAGCACACAGTCAGCCACAGGGCACTGATTCAGAAGTTGCTGGGTTTTCAGTACTTTTACTCAAAATGTTGCAGGAAAAAGATTAATTCAATTTTTTTCAATTCAATTCAATTTTATTTATATTGCACCAAATCAAAACAACAGTTGCCTCAAGGCATTTTATATTGTAAAGTAAAGACCCTACAATAATACAGAGAAAACCCCAACAATTAGATGACCCCCTATGAGCAAGTGCTTTGGTGACAGTGGGAAGAAAAAACTCCCTTTAACAGCAAGAAACCTCTGGCAGAACCAGGCTCGGGAGGGCCAGCCATCTACTGTGACTGGTTGGGGTGAGGGGAGGAAGACAGAGCAAAGACATTCATAGATGTGTGTTCTGACACTTTCCAATCAGCCATATTGATACCCAAGTGCAACTAGCCAGAAAAGTTTAAATCTGTTACGATTAAAACATTTATCTTTAGTGATTTGACACATGATCCTCAAGGTCTTCTACTGTGGGATTTATAACAAGTAATATTTCAACAGTTTGTGCCTGCAGTGATGTAGTGATTAACATATTTACTTGGCAAGTGAAAGATCACTGGTTCAGTTCCAGCCAGAATTCTAGCATTTGTGTCACAAAGGGCACCCAGCCTAAAACTCTGCCAAATTAAACATGTGAAGCTACCTGCTGTGGCAAGAGAGCAGCTGAAAATAGCCTAATATGTCAGCAGTTACTGGATATAAAGTATTTATATGAAGTTGCCACAAATATGAATAGTTTTGAGAGGAATTCCAGTTTACTGAGCATGCCAAAGTTAAAACACTAATCAAATGCATCCCTAAAATTTAAAGTGGCTGTTCTAGAAGAAGAATCCTATTGTTTCAGCAGTCACAGACTTCCCCTGCAGCATACTGGCACAAAATAACAAGCTCTTCACTCTGTGCTCATCTCTTCAGAACAGCATTTTTACATACAAACTTTTTTCTGGCAGTGTATTAACAAAGAACTCACTCTGTCTGCTTAGAATTTCTTGACCACTTTATTAGCTAATGGACGCAAAGGTCTGGAGTGTGATGTGAATAACAAATTATGTGGACTGTGTATACGATATTGTCTCACTGGCTTAGCTAGATGAGTCACTTCCTCCACATACCAGTAAATGACTACAGAGCAAGACTGTACAGGTAACGCCCCTTTGTGCTCAGATTAATCTGTGCTTCCCATTGTACAAGATAAGGGCAGTTCTAATCTTTCCTAGTATGATGACAAAATCAGTTCTAATAAGAAAAAAATATAAGGAAAAAAAAGTGTTTTCCAGAACTCACAGGTTTTTTCCTTTAAGGAGCTTTAATGTAAAGACAGTTTAGATCTATGTTTAACCAGTTGAAAGTGTGAACCAGTGCTTTTTTGCTGACTTGCAGTTAGACTAGATCCAGGCTGTCAGGAAAATTTTGAATTGCTATTGTTGTTGTTTTTTTAAATACATGTTTTGGCTAGTGAAGTTAAAAATGGTCACAGGGAGGAAGAAACCCTGGTGATTAGATTGTGAAAGCGTTATGAGCAGTTTGTGTAATGAGTGATGTTTCCTTTCTCTGACTATTTAAAAAAAACACGAGGAGATACAAAGTTTCTCACATTACAAATAGTAAAATAAAAAGTAGGAAATAATAATGTTGAACTATTTCCCAATATAGATGCAGCTGAAAGAAAGTTGATCTTAACTTGGGATTATTTAGCAGCCAGTTTGCAAATGGGTTGTTTATTCAACTGTACCATATGCAAATGTAATCACCGAGTGACATTTAGCAGATAAGTTGTTGCAGGCACTCATAGTGACACACACTGATTATACCAAATCCCATCGCTTGCGAAGATGTGTGTTTCACCATATTTATCATTTGTCATAATAGTCAAGGAAGCTTTAAAGTTCTTTCTGTGCCTGTAATCATGTGCTTCTTTACCCCTGAGGGGCATCAATCATTCATCAAAAGCAAAATGAAACCAGTTGTCTCACAGTAAGCGCTCCATGCCAAAGTTAATTAAGCCCAGTGTGCCAGTAAAGTGAGAAAAGGCTAGCTTTGCACTCCAGGAAAAACGGTCCAGTTCCAGTCCGAGCTGGCGTGAAGTTAGTTATCACTGCACCGGTTTGTTTCTCTTTTGAAGTGGCCTTCACTGATCTCTTGGTGTTGTTTGGACCTTGGTTGGTTAATCTTAAAAAGAAATATGTAGAATACTAACTTTATCGGGCACATTAATTTATGTTATAAGTATTCAGTATGACTATTCCTAATTAAGAACGAGAAAATATATAAACAAGTTACTAACACAAAAACAGACATAAAAGTTGATGAAGCTTACCCCTTACATTTAACCGATTTATAACTACATAGGGGCAGTGTGCATTTCTGAGACTGAGGGGTAATTGCAGGACTATTTATTCCTAAACTGTGTCATGCCTTTAGGATGGCAGGAACCTCACTGTTAACAGAACAAACCAATATGGTATTTATGTCCACAGACAACCAGTCTCTTTAAGTTATAAGGTGAGATATTATTGCTTATTATTGAAAATGTTGGTGTTGACACAACAAAAAAAAATATAAATTTGAATTACATAGTGGATAGGTCTGCTTTTCTGTTAGGAGAACTCCAGAACAGCTGCTGAGTGGATCATGTAGGGAGATGATATTGCTTATTACTCCAAATGTCAGAAAACGCTCATTTTTTACTAAATCTAATTTAACATTTTATAATTTAAAATCTAATTTGATCAAATAATTTCAAATTCATATTTTCTTTTTACACATTAATGAAAAAAATTCAACCTTGAACATCAATCAACTCCTCTGGAGTGACAGCTCAAAGTGACTGTACATGCTTTGAAGTTCCTTTGATCGAAACCTCTTTTTAACTCGAATGAGTGGCAGTTTTAATTATGCTGGACATGAACAAAAACAGATGCGTCCTCATTGTGTCAATACGTCCCAAACTCTGCCCCAAAGTACATTGAACTGACTCGTGCTCATAGCTCTACTGTCAGGTCAAAAACAACTCGAGCCAGAGCAGGAATCTAGTTCTGTGGAAAACTAAGTAGACTCTTGCTGCTTCCATAGGAATCAAGGGGGTAAATAGTGCTGATAATCAAATAACCTTGATTAACTGATAAGCAAGTGTTGCCACCTCTATTAAAGCAAATGTTTTAGCAGTTTGCTCTTCTAGAGTATTCAGATGTGTGTTAACACATCTTCCCAGGAGGGAACATTGCAACAAATTCACCCCAAGGTCATGGTGCAATGTTCAGAGAAACTGCAGAAAACCCACGAGCTACATCTCAGAGTCTATTAGAAACTATTATTATCACTATTAGAAAAAGACTGAACAAGAATGGCTTGTTTGTAACGGTTGCCTGGAGAAAGTCTCTGCTCTCTAAACATGACAGCACAGCTGAAATTTGCAAAGCTGCATCTAAACAAACTGCAAGACTTCTGGAACAATGTGCTTTGAACAGATGAGACCAATGTGAAGACTTTTGATTATAATACAAAATGCAATCTTTGCTGAAAACCAAACACAACATATCTGCACAAGCACGGTGGTGCAGGGGGGATGATTTGGGGTTGTTTTGCAGCCTCTGGACCTGGGCACCTGTCACTTAGTTGACCATGAACTCCTCTGCATACCAAAGTAATTAAATGTGAGAAAGCTAAAGCTTGGATGAAACTGGATCATGCAGCAGGACAATGATCCTGAACACAAGTAAATCTAAAACCTAATGGCTGAAGAAGAGAAGAATCAAAGTGCTGCAATGACCCAGTCAAAGTCCGGACCTCACCCTGATTTCAACCTGATTGAAATGCTGTGATGGTATGGGATCTTAAGAGGATCTTTAAGGGAAACAAATGCCTGCAAACCTCAGTGAACTGAAGGAATGTGAACCAGAGTGGGCCAAAATTCCTCTACAATGATGTGAGAGACTGATAAAGACTTACAAAAAAATCATTCAAGCTCTTGCTGCTAAAGGTGGTTCTACAAGCTGCTGAATCATGGGGTGTACTTAGTTTTTCACAGAACTGCATAAAGTCCTGTGAAGACTTTTTTCACAACTGTAGGTAAATAAAGATATGAGACAAATCAATCTTTTGTTGTTAAAAGCCGTATGGTGGGCTATAATGCTTTCAGGATAAAGTAAACTGATGAACAACCCAAAGTTAAACTAATTCCATAAAGTATACATCAGGGAGTAGACCATGGCCCAAAGAAAGCACTGACAGAAATACAAGACTATTGTGCTTCTTGCCAGAAGGAGCACATTAAGCTCAAAAAGTGATAAAATGGTCATCTTTGTAATCAACCTGAGGGAGAAAAAAAGGGATGAGGATAGGCTTGGAGTTTCCAAGGAGGCAATAATGTTGATGAAATAAAATAAAAAATGAATTCTTCAGCAGTAAAACAAAGTGTTCTGTGAGGCAGGAGAAAGTGACACCATCTGTCTTGCACTAGCTTTACTTTCAAGGATTGTGCCTGCTTTTCTGAGCAATAATGGGAAAACCTGATATAAACTGAGGAAACCATGAACTCACTGAACAACAAATATGGTAAACTGACCTTAAGATATTTATATAATATATAAAAATTATGGAGGGCAAGGAGTTTGGCACTCCTGTCCCTGTGGCGGTCTTCATGAATTAATTTATTTCAGCCTCACCCATCAAAGTCAGAGGGCGAGCGTTAACGCTGATCGAGTCAAAACCATTGCTTTGGCCTGGTGGCCATTCTTTCAGTGGGCATTTCTTGGTACAGGTAACGGTATTTCTTGGTACCAACAACGAACATGTAAAAACTAACTAAACTATACTTTGAAATACCCTGTTTGTGTGTCACCAAATACACTTAATTTTTTTTAGCCAAGAATGTAGTGGTTTAATCTTCAGATATCTGATCAGTTTGTCAAGATAGAGCCTATTTGCAAAAGTGCTTCGATGATTTCAGCCCAGCTTAATGTATCACGGCAAAGGGCGTGATAGACCCGCTCGCCCCGCAAGCGCTGGAGCTGTTTTACCGCTGACAAAGCGCGGGTCCTGGTACACAACTGTCATAACCCCCGCTGTCACCTCTCGGAGGTTGAAAACCGACTTCCTTTACTGAGGTTATATCTATCGGGTCTTTCTCTCTTGATGTTCGTATGTGTCATACTTGTTTCAGTCACCAATTCTGAATTAAAACTAACATTAAAAACATGTTTAAGGAGGAGAGAGAGCAAATAAATCCGATTAACATCTGATCTTTGTGTTTTTTGTTCTAAAAGCAGCGTGACCTGTGTATACATGCATAATCTTTATTAAAAGAGATGACGTTGGTGTTTCCGTCAAGTAGTAACTTGTAGTAACTGTAGTAGTAACTGTTAGGTTTAACTGTACAAGGCTTGATTAGGTTTAACTAGAGGTTTAACTAGAGGCAGAGCCGCTGTTTTCATCATCAACATGTTTCCGTTTGTTTCGCAGTTTTTCAGCAGGACCCAGTTGGAAAACTAGCTGCACAGCTAATGAATGACCGCTTTTTAGTTTCAAAGAGACATGAGGGGTACTTCCCAAAGTCTGACCTGCTTTAATCCACCTGCTCAGTGCCTGTGGTAACCATGGTTACATCATAAATTGATGTGAATTAAACAGCTGACACTGCAGTAATTTACTGGCGATATGAGTGTTTACGTTTTCATTACAAAACAAATGTCTGACTTGGTTAACTTGCATAAATTAAAGTTTAAGAGTATCATAGATAACGCCCACGTGAGCTGTGTCCTCGGAAATCTGGACTCGTGTGGACTTTCCATGTACAAACTGGTAAGAACTGTACACCACTATACCGAAATATATACCACTGGCGTACTAGCCTCTATGTAAATGTGTGACATTGTGGAATCTGTCTTAAATCTTCTTTTCTTTTTATTTATTCTGTATGTGTTTATTTATTTTATTTGTTATGGACCCATGTGTGTCTTTAATAAAGTGAAACTAAACTAACTATAGGCTATTACCTAAATACACATGCTATATTATAAACTATGATATAAATGTGGAGGTGCTATTCACATCTTTAGTTATAAAGGACACCTTCCTGCCTTTAGTCTTATTCATGAGCATAACATCCAGAAGTCTGCATGATGTGTTTCATAATTTCTAACAAGCCTTTTACACTTAAACGTAACATGACCGAAATACCAACATAAAAACAAAACAAAATAAAACAAAAAACACCCCACACAAATCAGATGTTAATCTGATTTTATTTTTATTTTAGTAAAAAAAAATTCTAACAGACTGCTGGTGCTTACAATACAGTTGAATAAATAAATAAATATAAAAACATATGATGTAATCATTTCTAGACAGGCTGGAGTCTTCAGGATCAACATGCTGGTTCAGACGCTTATCCTCTCGGTGGAAATGCGCTTTCTCTTTCCTCCTTGTATAAAAAAGATTTTTAATGTTAGTTTTAATTCAAAATTCACAGTTAAAAAAAAATCCAACACATGTGAACAGCAGATAATAAAGAAAAGCCAATGGTTCAGTCTAACGTGTACTCCAGTGAGACATAAAACTTTAGTTATGCAGTTATGAAACTTAACTTCTGAGCCAAACTGATTTTCTCAGTTGTAAATAAAACAGTGAAGTAAATGTGACCCGACAGACAGAACCTGAGTGAATTAAGTCCAGTTTTTAACCTCCACTTAGAGCTAAAACTCAGGTTTTAAAGCTGTGTGCCGGTGACCGGATATCAGGTGCTGATAAAGTGGGTTCGCCCATAAAGTGCTCTGTAGTTTTCTCTGTGGCCATCTTCTCCTTTGAAATCCCGTTTGTCAACTTTAACCCAGATCAGTCACTCTGAATGAAACACAAGTTCCAGCAGCTTTGCGCTCAGGAAACAAACTACATTTGCTTATCTTGAGCACAATATTGTGCCGACATTACATTATATCAAGCAGCAACTGCCCATATTAAACTGTGACTACCACCAGGTAACGTGGACTAGTTTCCTGTATCAGCAGCAGATGATAAACAGCTGACAGGTGAGCAGGATGTATGCAGGTAAACTGAGGGTCTGTCGAGCTGATCGCTGGTGTCGTGAGGAAAACGTCGGCTCGTTATTTATGTTACAGAAACACAGAGACATGAGACCAGGCGGAAATTTAATTAAAATAATTTCATTGTTGAATGAAGATAATATTGATGCATGTATGCATTTGTGGGAGCTGGAGAGGATGGGAACCTTTTTTGCGGAGGTCTTTAATCTTGTTAAACTGGATGATGACACACTAACAGAAAGAAACGACCGTTCGGTGAAAAATAGAATCTGTCGATGCAATATCTGGAAGACAGTGGAATATGTAAACAAATGTAACCGGTTAACATAAAAACCAGTTAACCTGGAACACCGAGGCTGTGAGCTCGGTACACTCTGTCAACTGACTGTTAGCGAAGCTAGCGACATCTCCGAAAACTCAGAAATGCATTCTGGGATACCTGGCTGTAATTGATTATCTAGGATCGACCCATCTTGACTTACTTTGGACGGTAACCAATCAGATGTTAGACAAGCTGCAGTGGCAACGTTAACCCCGCCCCCTGACGTTGATGGTTGAGGCCAGTTACTGTGTCCCAAAACCAAGGGCGCTTCCTATGTAGGACCCGTCCTTCGCGGTCTACGGGGGCAGCGTCCTCCGAAGAGCGAGAAGTGCGGAAGTGCGAGGCTGTGAAATGTGACGGCCTACCCTTCATATGTGCGTCACCAGCTGTCTCAGCGGAGTGTAATAAACACAGCCGTCTGCTCTGTGCTCCCTAAAATATAACAGGATATATAACTATGTAATAATTATAAATATAATACAACAGGAGTAAATTCTCTACCATCTCACACTTCTGTTTAATCGGTTGTCTGTTTGACGTTTGTACAGCATATTCAGCTGTGTGACAACTATAACTTTAATCTCAGCCAAACCGATTTACTCAGGAACAAATAAAACACTGGAAAAAGCCAAACAATAACATTTTTAAGGTATTTGAGTGACTTAAATATCATGTGTAACCTGAGTAGTGTAAGAGCGCGGGG
>VVHJ01035183.1:7664-25444 GCA_015107715.1 Tylochromis polylepis
ACCAATACTTTAATAGACGTGCTTCATTTAATAAACTCATATTTGAATGATTTATTGATAGATAGATATATATAGAGATATATATAGATAGATATACACACACACACACACACACACACACACACACATATATATATATTTGCCAGCCATTTCGTTAGGCACACTAGTTCAACTACTTGTTAATTCAAACATATACTCAGCCAATTGCATAGCAGCAAATGAATGAGTTTAAACATGTAGACATGGTCATAATGACCTGCTGAAGTTAAATCTGAGTATCAGAATTGGGATGAAAGGGAATTTAGGTGGTTTTGAACGTGGCATGGTTGGTGATGCCGAACAGTCTGAGTATTTCAGAAACTGCTGATCTACTGGGATTTTCACACACATCCATCTCTAAGATTTACAAAGAGTGGTCCAAAACAAGAGTTCTTTGAGTAAAAAATGCTTTGTTGCCTTGAGGTTAAAGGAGAATGGCCAGACAGCTTTTAGCTGATAGGAAGCCAAATAATTACTTACTACAATCAAGGTATGCAGAAGAGCACTTCTAAAAGCACAACACATCACACCTTGGAGCAGACAAGTGCCACTCCTGTAAGCTAACAAGACACTGAGGCTACAATTCACACAAACTCACCAAAATTGGACAATAGAGGATTAGAAAAACATTGCCTGGTCTGATGAGTCTCATTTTCTGCTACCATATTTAGATAGTAGGGGGAGAATTTGGCAAAAACAACATGAAAACATGGATCCATCCTACCTTGTATCAACAGTTCAGACTGATGGTGGTGGTCTAATCATATGGTCAATATAAAAGAGCCACCAAAGCAGTAGTAATGTGTACCTAATAAAATGGCAGAGTTTATTTTTAGACTGCTTAGAACAACAAAATTGAAGGCATGACATCAACTAACCCCACCTTTTAGTGCATGGATACTGGTTATATATGGTTTGATATTTGGCACTAAAAGGGTCGGAATGTGCTGTTGCCAGTAAAGTTGAAGAGAGCGGTGAGGTTCAACCTGACATAAATAGAAGGACCACTGCATTATAACAGAATGATCATGTCACCTATCATGATTCTAATGTTACAGTTGATCCGAGTATGCAAGTGTATTTTAGGTAAAATTATTTTTCCAATTTCAATTCAATTCAATTTTATTTATATAGTGCCAAATCAGAACAACAGTTGCCTCAAGGCGACTAAAGTAAAGACCCTACAATGATACAAAGAAAACAGAGAAAACCCCAACAATCATATGACCCCCTATGAGCAAGCGCTTTGGTGACAGTGGGAAGAAAAAACGCCCTTTTAACAGGAAGATACTTCCATCAGAACCAGGCTCAGGGAGGGACGGCTATCTGACGTGACCGGTTGTGGCGAGCGGATGAAGACAGGACAATAAAAAGCTGTGACGTTCATAAAAGTACAGACCTATAGGTTTGTCCAGCCTCATGAGCCGGAGGTACGGTTGGACGTGTGCTGGTGCTGAATTTACTATAGTGGCAGCTGATAAACTGAATGGTCTTCTGCCATTGTGCTGTGTTTCATGAAGTCTTATTGATGACCAGATTGCAGACTGGTTCTTAGGCTTTCTCTTCCACACACGGGAGTCTGAGTGGAGCCCATCTCCAGCCCTTATCCCTTCCTTCTGGACGAAGCAGGCGGAAAGACATTGATAATAAGCTCCATGGTGGATCCTATTCAGAGTGCTCAAAGCTAGCTTGGCTGGGAGCATGATGTCTCTCTGCAGTCATAAAGATCACCCCTGCACACACAGAGAGAAACAGAAAGCCACACACGCAAACAAGGGCTTAACAAATGCATTTTCCCAGAGTACGACGGATTTGCTACAACAGAAACAGACGTGTGAAACTTTTGGCTGTAACAACCTGGCTGTTTTAGCTGTTTAGGTAAGACACTGCACACACCTACATGAAACAAAGTGGTGTTACAGTAACACGGCTAAGCTATCACTGAAAGTATAATGAATGCTACCCACCCGCCTGCTAACTCTAGTGTGATATAACGGCAAAGCAAGCTTACACTGAAGGCTATAGTAAAGAATATACAGATTTTAAAAAGACCAAACGCCGGACAGGGGACAACGAGCTCAAGGATGCTGACACTTCCCTGCTGCAGTCAGTAGTGGTTCGGCCCTTCTTTCTTCTTCGAGGCTGACAGACAAGTTGGAGGACCAGCGCCCCCAAATGGTGTGGAGTGTGCATCTTCTTCTTGCTTGACATCATCAACTCTTCCCTGGAGTCAGAAGCTTCAAAGCCTCCTTAGTGACTCCGGTGCTTAAGAGGACAACTTTAACAACTACCAACCAATCTCCAACCTTCCTTTTCTCAGCAAAATCTTGGAAAAAGCAGTGGCTGCCCAAATCCATCAACATATGTCAAACCATGAGCCCTTTGAACCCTTCCAATCTTGCTTTAGAACACACCACAGCATTGAGACTGCTCTCATTAAAATAACTAATGATCTACTTATTACAGCTGACTCTAGCCACATCAGCGTCCTCATCCTCCTGGACCTTTCTGCAGCTTTCGACAATGTTTCTCACACCATCCTTCCCTCACACCTAACCAACTATCTTGGCTTCACTGATACTGTACTCTCATGGGTTCAGTCATACCTCTCCAACAGAACACAGTTTGTCACCACGGGGGGCTCCTGCTCCACCTCTGCTCCAGTTAAAAACAGAGTGCCTCATGATTCTATCCTTGGACCCCTTTTCTTCATGATCTATATGCTCCCCCTTGATCAAATCATCTGCCATGGTCTCTGCTTCCATTCCTATGCTGATGATACACAACTTTATCTCTGTACCAAACCCTCCACACTGCTGCCCCCACAATCACTTGTCAACTGTCTGGATGAAATCAAAATATGGATGTCAAGTAACCTACTCAAGCTCAATAGTAATAAAACAGAGCTCTTAGTTGTGGCTACCAAAGCCCTATTCCAGAAGATTAACAATCTACATTTACTGACAAAGACGGTTCCCTCATCTCACCATCCCCCGAGATTTTTAATCTGGGTGTCATTTTGGACTCACTTTCATTCAGTGCTCATGTCAAATATGTCCAAAACTCTGAGCAGATCTCTGATGTAATCCCATGCCCACCTTGAACCCACTCACATTTTTATCCTTCTGAAATTCTTGTAAAGTTTTACATTTAACAATAACGCACTCCAATGTTTGTTCTTGCCCACAGAAGCAGCACATGCCCGTATTACATTGCGTTATTTTAATCCCACATCTGCTGTTCCTTGCTCTGACAGTTTCCTTTGAATTCTGTATACTCTTCTGATTGTTGTTTTTGGTGCTTTTCATTTTTCTGTTTGTTTTTTTTATTGGATAATGCTCTTTGTCTGTCCTGTTGCAGCTCAATGTCAAATTGGTGTTATTAGTTTTTGTGGTTTCTTTTGCAATCCCCAATGGGAAATAGCTACAGAAGTCACTTTCTGTCAACCAGATGTATGTAATAATATAAATAATATTCAGCTTAATGGCAGCTTTTGTATGCCAACTGTGTTTTTAATAGCAATGTTTTATTAGTTTATCTAACACTGTGTCTCCTAAGGTGTTCTTAACAATTGCCTGTTTCTTTCTTTTTTTCCAGTTTTTAAGGAAAAATCACCCATGCTTTTTTTTGGTTAGTACCATGAAATAGCTTTTTGAAAAACTCTTTGAGCAAGCCATGTAAGTCTACTTCACTCATTTTGTTCCTGTCAACATACAAAACAACTGTGGAGTATGTTGTCACTGTAAACCAGTCTAATCCCAGAAAAGTAATTCTGTTCATCGAACCCAGCGTTTAGTAGAAGAAACATTTCATCGCTTATCTATGTGACTTCTTCAGTTTCAGCTGACTCCAGGCTTCACCAACTTTATAAACAGCACGGCTGCATAACAACTGAAACTAACACCAATAAGCCACAAGCTCAGTTTCAATTTAAGAAGTTCAAAGTCAGAAATAAAATAAATAAGTCATAAACAGATCCTTAAATTTACTTGTGAAGACAGGGTAGGGCTGTGGAATATGCAACATTATTGCACATGCGAAAAACATGTGACAAGTGTAAGCAGCAGTACAACTGAAACCTCACTGGTCTTGCTGAACAGTATTGCAGTAAAGTGGCGATGCATGTCTGAGACAATACTGCCTAAACTTAAAGACAACAATGAGAGCAGAAACAGTGCAATGTGGTTGGTTAAGTGGTGCAGCTGATAATGAAAAACATGCTTTAATTTAGTACTTTGTGGTATGAGTACTATTCGTTGTGACATGAGGAATGGCTGCATTCACAGCATTATAAGATCGTGAAAGATAAACTCTTAAGGCCCTTCTCGTTTGAAAGATGATTGTTCCTTTATTACACAAACGGCCTCCATACCCTGCTCAAAGCAGGGTACCTGCCTCGACAGGGTATGCGCATCCTGAACATAGAAAGAGTGGCACCTGGCCTGTAGGTGTAAGATTTGAGAGTCCTGGCCTGAGGGAAGTAGTGCTTCTTGTGCCATCCACTGCACTGTTTATAAAGTTTGGATGAGGGAAAAAGACATTTTGACAATCAATTAAATCAAACTGTGCATTTGAAACATATTGAGCAAACAATTAAAAAGCTGTGAAGACGTATATGACACAAATCTAGATCCTTTATGCTTTATTTTCCCCCTGTAATGTTTTAGCTTTCATCTGGTTGTAACAGCCAAAGACCCTCTGCAAAAGTCTGCAACGTCAGTATAAATTTCTCTAGAATACTGAGGTGATTTTGGTAAAACAAAGCTTAGACATTACTTCCTTTCTTTGTGACCTGTGCAGCTCAACGAGCGTCGTTATTGCAAGCACGTGGCCAACCGAGCCTGAAAAAAAGGTTTCCGTTATAAATTTTTAATAACAATAGCTCTCATTTATTTGACTGTGCGGTGCTATATAACACTTACAGTATAGAGGATTTGTTAATAGCTTTCATTGGACATTATAACACCCATATTACCGGCCATAAAAACACAAAAGAACATCATCACAAAACCAAAAAAGACTTTTAAAAAAGGGGGCTTGGCGTTAAAGCGTAAAACCTACGTACTTCCGGTTACTGTTTCCCCAGGTTTCACAATACAGGGCGTCTTCCCACCCCTCACAGTACCTTAAAATGTTACAATGAAACTAAGCGTGAAAATAAAAAAACTCCACACCTTTTCGTGAATATCAAATAAAAAACAAACACATTTTTTGGTCAAATTGATAAAATTTAAAAAATAAAATCAAGAAATCCTAGTTCGAATTAAAACAAAATATTCTGTCATTATATCCAATCTCGTGTAACTGCTGGTAAATAACATTATAATTGATATTTTAATTACTTACATAGCGGAGGCGCTTCAAGTAGTTTTATTTTGAAGGGTTGGTGAGTTTCTACGGAAGTGAAGATGTTTTGTTGCGGTGGCGGAAGCACAGGCCAGGGAGAGTCGCACTCGCGGGAAAAATGGCGGAAACGTGTTCCGTGTTCATGCGACCTCCAGCAGTGGTTCAAAACAGTGCCTCCTAAGCCTCGTCCTGTCTTTGTGTCCATGCGTGAGTAAAAGCCTTGCGTGCATCTCAGCATTTCGTTAAAATGGGTAGGATCTGTTTATTCAGTTGGACTCGTTTTACGTCTCCTTCCTGTTGAATATGCTGCACTTAAAGTTAAATACAGGTGTTGAGTTCTTTGTGCTGCCATATTTAACGCTAATATTAGCAAAGAGTAGAATCTCGCTCTGTCGCTCTCTCTTTTTTTTAAGTATTCAGTCGTGCATTTAACTTAATAACGGGTAACAAAGTAGTGCCTAATTATGTGGTGCTGTTTCTGTGCCTTGAGAAAAATAATAATCTATGTTTTCAGTTTCTAGGTGTGTCACTTAATATGTAAGGCTGTGGGTTAAAAGAGGAATGCAAGATGGAAAACGGTATGTATCACAGAGGTATGCAATGTCTGAGAATAGATACTGATCTATTCTGATCTGTACTGGTCTGTTGCCTGCCCCCTCAGATACAGTGCAGTGCTCCACCTCTGGCCACATCAAGCAAGTCATCAGCCAAGCAGTCACTCAAGAATCCCAAGTCAAGGCTTTTCATTGTAGTCACTGTGTGCTGATCTTCAAATCCAAGGTGTACCTTTTCGAACATCTCAACAAGGTGCATGGCCTTGATACAGAAACTTCTCTCAAAGAGGCTGGTTTATGCCCTGGTACTGACAAAGTCAACACGGAGAGCAGCAGCAGCAGTTCAAGAGATAATTTTAAATGCCAGCGCTGTGATTTTAAAGCTTATAGTTGGGATGGTTTAAGTGAACATGAAGAACTGTGTCACAAAACTTCAGAAAATCTTAACATGTCAGGAGGTGTCATCATTTCAGAAAACCTCAACGCCACTTTAAGTGTCATTTCAGCAAACCAGAACAATGAAGCTGCAGGAACATCGGAAGATCCGTCAGTTCTTCCAGATATTTCTACCTCAGAAACTAAATGCACGTTAAAAGACCTGAAAACCTACAAGAGGCCGTTGCAAACCATTACTAAGTACTTCTCAGTGTCATCTGGATCAAATACAATAACTGCTGCAAAATTAGCTGATGGCACCAAAGGAACTCTAATTTTGCAGGAATCTCCTTCAAGCTCCTGTCCAAACAGTAGTGGTGTGTTTAAAGTCACAGCAAAGTCTGTGATAGATATCACCGGAAGTAAGTCATACCACTTTTTGCACACTGACTTGACTACTGATTTGACACCATCAAAACCTCAGGAACAATTCAGAAAAGAAACAGTTCCTGACAGTGCTGTGAAGAGGTCCAGTGATAAAAGTTCAAAAGGTCATCCTGCCAAAAAAGTCAAGTTGGGTAACGAAGAGATGCTCACAGAAAAAGAAAATGAAAGTAGACAGCAGTCATCCAGCAGCAACGAGTTTTCATTTGAAGTCAGCGAAGATGAAGAGGAGGCAGAAGCGCCAAAAGTGTATTCTTGTAAACATTGTGACTACAGTGATGTGGGCATCAGGCGAATTTCTGCCCATTATCAGAACGACCACCCTTACATCAGATATAATTCTGTCTACATTCAGGACTCAAGTGATCACAGTGCCACCTTTCGTTGCTTGGAGTGTCCAGTTGAGTTTTTAAGCACAGCTGACCTCAAGACGCACTACTTGGAAAATCATCCAGATGCCCCAGATGTATTTACCATGAAATCATGTGGCCTCAGTTTGGTTTTCAAATGCTTTCTTTGTACATTTACTACCAATCTACTGAAGTCCCTGAAAGAACATTACAAGGCAAAGCATGCAACATATGAAGTGGAAAATTCCTTATTGTTCTGCAGATATTCAATGTCTGAATGCCAGGAGGAATCGTCTCAGCTGAGTCTAGAAAGATCAAGTGGAATTTCTCCTGAGCGTGCCCATACACCCCAAAATTCTTCCTCTAAAGGAGCAGACATGGCCTTGTATAAATGCCAGAAATGCATGTTTAGTCACAAGTCAGTTGTTGTTATGCATGTTCACTACCAAAAAAGCCACCCAGATGAAGTAATCACATTAGATAAAATCAAGCAGTCAGCTTGTGTCACGTCACGTACAGCATCAGAGATGACATCTGAGAAGTGTCCAGATTCTGCAATTGTAGTAGATCCTTCAGAGACCACACCAGGAGCCTGTACGAATCATTCAGAATCTTCCCTAACCAAGAAAGGGGAATCTTCGGCGTTTCCAACCAGATGCAGTAATGAAAAAACTACTGGACTGGACAATTTGGTATCCAGTTCCCCAAATGAAACGTATTACTGCCAGGTCTGCAGTTACACAAGTACCAAGATTAAGAGTATCCTCGGTCATCACAATGCAAAACATTCTGTGGATGCACCAATAGGTACTGACGATGTCCTATGGTACAGTACTAAGATGCAGAAACTTCAGAGTGAAGCTATGATGTCAAAAAGTCCCTCATCTTCCCAATCGAATACTAGTAAAACAGTAAAGATATGTCAGGAAAAGGAAGATCTGCATGAGGAGGATCACACAAGAGATGCCTCAGAGACGGGATTTAAGTCCTATGCATGTCCAGAAAACTTGTTTTACTGCCAGAAATGCAACTTTGGAAATCCATCTATAAAAGGAGTAATTAACCATCAGGCTAAGATTCATCGAAAATGTAATTCCAGCACTAACTGTGTTCTTGAATATACAGCTTTAATCCGTGATGAAATAAGGAAAGCAAATGCAAAGGATTCCTCTTCTTCCCATCTACCTCTTCCTATAATAAATGAAGGCGATGAAAAAGCATTTTTTTGCCACTTTTGTAACTACAGACATAGTACTTTGGACCAGGTAATGCGCCATTACTGCAAAACACATCATGGATTTAAGGTGAAGCCTTCAGAAGTCATTCTGCATACATCTAAGATCCACAATCACACACAGAAATCTCCTCTAACATCCACTCAAAATGAAGAAGGTTCTCAGGAAGTCCTGAAGAAAATGAATAAGAAAAAGAAAAAAACAAAGAAGCGTACAACATCTTTGTTCATTTCAGCACCACCCTCAGCGACAGCCCCACAAACACAGAGGTCCCTTAAGTGTTACAGATGCACATACAATACTGACCAGATATATGCTTTGAAGACGCATATAAGGAAAACTCACAAAGTAAAACGTACAGTCACAGATGTTTTAAGATTGTATTTTAGACAAGGATCATTAGAGCCCGGCTATTATTGTGAATTCTGTGTTTTCAGACATGAAAAAGCTGCAGCAGTTTATGAGCACTACCAGGAACACCACCCAGGACGGGTCCCCAATGTTGAGTATGTAAGTACTCGGTTATATGCCGGTCCTGGAATAGGCCTTTCTAAAAAGAAGAAACCTAAACTAGAGCGGAGTGGAGGCAATGGCACTGAAAACAGATTGCTATCCCAAAGATCTGGACAAAATAAAGCTGGTTTAGCTTGCAAAAAATGCTCTTTTAAAAGTAACTCTTTGTCAGATCTGGCACAACATTACCGAGCAGTTCATCCTTTGGGTGCAAATGAAGAGCGTGTAAAACTTGACACCAAGAAAGCAAACACAAGCTGGCAGGTGGAAGACCAAAACGAAAGACCTGGCTCTTTTGACTCCTACCAAGTGCCTCTTGAATTTGGTAAATCACAGGATGAAGCAGAGGCGTCCTCCACAGTGTTCAAGTGCCTTTACTGCTCTGCAAATTTTAATACCCGGCACGGTCTTCACGTTCACTGTGGAATGAAACACCCAGAAGCTTTAATCGAAAAATTAGAAGAACAGCAAAAACCAAAAAAGCAGCTCCAAAAACGCCTGCATGTCTTTAAGTGTCCGTATTGTACCTACGTCAATACCATTTATCAGGGTGTTCTCACTCACTGCCAGATGAAGCATCCCGACCTCACATCCAGGGCAGACAGTCTTCACGTGGATATGATGAATGTCCAAAATTTGGACGACACCTGGAAAAACAGTCCTCCTGGTGGGAGTTTGAAACTTTGCGGGCACATGTGTAAAATCTGTCTGCAAATCTGTGCAACGCTGGACAAACTGAACAAACACTGCGAGCAGGATCACAAGAAGACTGGAGCAAGCACAGCACAAAGCATGGCCAAACCAGCTCCTAAGCCATTAGTTAAAAGTAAAATATTACTATCTAAGTCCTACAGCACACATGGATCTGTATCAAAGGCTTCATTTTTAAGCAAGAAAATCTATGCTGTGATCAACTGCCAGCACTGTTCTTACACATGCACCACCAAATTTGCACTTGGTCGGCATTTGCTTGCTAACCACAAGCATGCTATTTCAAAGGACTGCGTATACAAATGTGTGCTGTGTTCTAATGTTTACTTCAGGAAAAAGCATCTTGGAGGCCACTATGCAGTGACGCATGGAAAGGAGGCTTATTTAAAGTACTATGTACCCGTATACAAACGGGCTCTCAAGAAGACAGCGCCATCACCTTCTGAAGACCCATCAACTCAGCAACAAGAAAACATCTCTGAGACATTTAAGTCTAGCATAACGGCAGAAGAAAGCTTCTTGATCTACAAGTGTCCAAAGTGTCCATATGTGAATGCTAGCTACCACGGAACCCTCACTCACTGTCAAATGAAGCATCCAGCAATTGTAGTCCGAGCAGATGAACTTGAAACAGGTGAAGTCTTTGCATCAAACATGGTCAAATGTACTTTAGGAAAAGGTTCTAATCAAAGAGGGTACATGTGTAAAAAATGTTCACAAATCCATGGATCATTGACAAAACTGAATATCCACTGTAAGAGGGTTCATCATGACACAGAAGTGTATGAGCGTTCAGCTGACACTGAAAGCCAGCCGGTTCACACATCTCAGGGCTCGGCACAGGAGGATGCTTCTGTGACAAACAAAACATCAGAAGAAGTAAGCATTGCAGAAAACGCACAGGCTCTACAAACGGAAACTCCTGAGACATGCCCGTCAACTTTGCTGGCCGGAGTCCGGAGCAACAAACAGCTGTACAAGTGCCAGATGTGCACCTATAAAGGACTGTATCGAAAATACCTCCAGTGCCACTACAAAAATACTCACAAACTGGATGCAGTCAGTATTTACAAACTTCTTGAGAAATATAATAAACGTAAATGGAACTTTCCCAGCAACGTGCTTAAATCAGACAACGGTACAAAGGTTAAATGTTTGAAATGTCCAGACTTAACATTTGAGTCATCGCAGCTGCTTATTGACCACTATAGTACTTTTCACCGCTCAGAGTGGAAATTGGATTTTACCGTGTTGTCACTAGGATCGGAGAGAAAGAAAACCACAGGGGTTTACAAATGTGACCGCTGCAACACACAATTAAATGGCATCAGAAAGGTGTGCTATCACATGGATCGCCACAGAGCAAGGATGCTAGAGATGGCCAAGGCTGAGCAGAGAAAGGAGTCGCTTAACACCACAACGCTAGAGCAACAATCCAGCGACGTAAGTTGATGCTGTTGTTATTCGTGTCTACACTCTTTGTCTTCTGATCTACTCTTTTTATTTGACCATTACTGTGATTATTTCCAGTCCTGCAGGCACGCCGAAACGGCCACATTGGAGACTGTGGACGAGGTGAATCAGTGGAACGGGACGCCAGTACGGAGCGCCGCTTTGCCAACAAGCCCTCCGCGGTCGCCATCAAAACTCTCTGATGTACAACAGCCAGAAGTAGAGTCAAATGGAGACAAACACATGTGTAAACAATGCGGCCGGATGTTTATGTCACTGAAAGGTTTGCATTCACATGAGCACAGCCACGCAGCTCTGGCAGCCATCAAGAAACTGGACAATAGATCCACGTCTGGATTAAGGCAAAAGTAAGAACAAACTTTGGGCTTTTTTTTTTTATTGTTAAAAACTAAATTTAAAAAAGTATTCATAATGGCTACATTTAGGCTCATATATTAAAGCAGTCACAAAAGTGCCACACAATTTTTTTTTAGTTTATTTTTTTTACGTGGGCCCACTTAAAAAGTAACTACAAACAGCCAAATGGAAATTTTAGCAGTTGGTTTTGGTTTTGTTTAGGTTTTTTTTGTTTTGTTTTTTGTCTGAAGTGCAAATGTTCAGTGCTTATCTGGGTATTGGAAAACTTTTGCAGAAAAGTTTCTTTATCTCAAGATTTTCACTTTCTGGTTAAATAAAAAGTTAGACTCCCCTTTCCCCAATTCCACCTCTACCCTCTCCTGTATATCTTCAAACTTCACAAGAAGGCCATTTCCTCATAAATAGAACTAGTAGCTTTCAGACAAGAGAACCAAAGTAGAGAAATGAAAACTCCTTTATAGATTTTAGGAGTTAAAGAAGTCAAACAGAGAGTAGATGAAGTATCTTTTGCAGGCTTGTTAAAATTGAATTGTGATTACTTCATTTGTTAAAGCAAATTATCAAGTCCATAACACCCCAAGGTGTATTTTTTGTGGGATTTGAATGATTGTGAACCTTTTTTTTTTTCTTTTTTTTTTTAACCTCACCAGCATTAGCAAATATCTCATCCACAAATCTGGAACTCTGAGACCTTTCCTGTGTAGTTGCTGTACCTATCGGACAACGGTCTTTGGCCTCTGGAGGAGTCATTTTATGAAAAAGCATCATGGTAAGAAACCCATTTGTAACATCACCGGTGGTATCTCAGGATCATTAAGTGTCAAATAAGTGTCAAACCATTGACTTTGACCTGCTAACACTGACTTCAAAATCACCAGAGTTTTAAAAATTAGTCTTTTAATTAAAATAAGCTGTTGCAGATAATAGCATACATTTTTTGTATGCTGGATTTGGTCAAGTTAATACGAGCTGTCACAGGTGCATTTTATATTAGAAGCTGACTTTAACTGTTCAGACTGGGATGGTTTCGGTGTTGTAAACAACCTTTGGCTTAGTTTTAAAGACGGCCACAAATTTCACAAGAAGGGGTTTGAGAGATTTCGTGTGGCTTTATGTCTGTGTTTATGTCTTTCATTTTTCATTTGGTTATTCTATTGCTGAATGCCTAGATCTCATTATGGGTGCTGTTGAGACTGAAGACAAAGATGAGAGTGAAGAGAGGTTTGATAAGGAGTCCTCTAATTCATCAGAGAAAATGAATAGCTTGCCTGAAATTGATGAAGAGCCTGAACTGATTGAAGGCAAGTCATCTCTGATGGGGTTTTTTTTGTTTTTTTTAAACGGTCTTCTTTTTATTAAACAAACACTTTCTGGTTTTGTAGCAACACTAACAAACTGTGGGTCCTTGAAACTTTCACAGGATCTCTGTACTTGGAGCCCCCAGATGTGCGGCGCCAGTTAAACCACTACACCATGATGGCACAGAGCAGCACCAAATCTAAAGTGAACGTGCAACAATCAAAATTACCTGAGAACAGCGTGCTTCACTGTGAGATCTGCAATTTCAGCACTGGACACCTGTCTAGTATTCGGCGGCACTACCTAAATCGGCATGGAAAGAAAATCCTCAGATGTAAAGACTGCAACTTTTTCACAGGTTTAAGGTAAGGTGCAGCAACAGTTTGGTTTTTTTTGTGTGTACAAATGATTTTTGGCTTTTCTTTTTTTTTTCTTTAATAAGATTTAGTGTGTTACTAAAAATCTACAAATTGTACTATTAACTTAAAAAAAAAAATCAGCGTATATTTAATATTATCAGAAATATTCATTAGTTTCAACTATTTAGCCTAGCCGTGAATTTGTTTTCGAAAATAGAAGATGTTCACAAATGACATTCTGGGATTGAAAACTTTGAAAATATTTTTGATGTAAATATTCGTTCTGACATTTGTTTTAAATGTTGCATTTAATCTTGCATTTGCATTTAGCATGAGTAATAATTACTACTTTTAATTCTGCATCATCACTGATGTGCAGGGTCTTACCAGTTTTTATAGTCAGGTGACATAATGCCTTCCTGGTATGACTACAGGGGGAGACACAAATGCCTTTGGGGTTGCATCGGGAAGAGAACCTGGGATAAAAGTATGCTGAATCAAAAATGCAGAGCTATCAGCTGTTGCAACCCCTTGTGAATATGAAAGAAGCTTCTTTCATTCAGACTTAGAGATTGTTACTCAATTATTTTAGGAAATAACTCGGTTGAGTTTTTTGAGGTATTTGACTTGACAGACATCTTGAATTTGTCATTTTTACTCATTATTCAACACAAGTTGTCACCAAACATCTACAAATCTGCAAACTCATCACTGAATTCTCCTGTATTCATTAGGAAAACTCTGGAAATGCACATAGAGACAGGTCACTCTACCTGCCAGTCAGAGCCTACTCATCAGAAGGACCTCCGCTGCCCCTTCTGTCTCTACCAAACTAAGAACAAGAACAACATGATTGATCACATCGTCTTGCATCGTGGTATGTTGGAGCATTTGCAGGATTTGTAGGAGAGTCTCCTGCTTTCTGATACCCGACTCCGTCACATAAACATTCACTTTTTTCCCCCCTTTTTTTTTTTCTTTTCAGAGGAACGTGTAGTGCCGATAGAGGTGCGTCGTCCCAAACTGTCACGTTACCTTCAAGGCATCATCTTCCGCTGTCACAAATGTACTTTCACCAGCGGCAGCCCAGAAAACCTGCGTTTGCACATGTTGAGGCACGATGACATCAAACCCTACAAGTGTCGGCTGTGCTATTTCGACTGCACCCGGCTGAGTGATTTGGAGGCACACCTGAGCGATAAGCATCAGGTGAGGATTTTTCTCTAAAGCCTTCTGTGCATCCTTGGAATTCCTTTGGGTCAAAAACAGTTATTCTCTTTAACTGACGGACGGACAGTGTTTTTGTTCTACACACTGCTTTCATAACCATGAAGATTTGGAAAAGCAGGAGAAAATGAAGAAAAAAGTTATTTAAGCCTTTGAAAAATGTAAGCAGCAATTAGATGTCAGACGTCAGCAGGTCTGCATTTTTGAAGGGAGTAGGCGACAACATGCCACGAAAGAGTGGGAGCGTACATCCTAAAAATACGAATAGATATAAAAATAAACATAAAGAATTCATCAGGGGGACATTTTTATTGTCAGCCAAGCATCTTGTTTAGTAGCACTGTATATGCATCACTTTCACAAACTATAGTATATATAGACAGTGGACTTACCTTTGCAAAAGAATGATATTATTCACATAATGCTACGGAGACATTGGCACTGGGCCATTTGATTGATTGCCACAAATCAGTTTAATATTGATCAATTTAGTGCCTAATGGAGTGATGCAATGCATATCCTACCCCAGTTCCTTGGCTATTGGAAGGTGCTACATTTATAGTCGGACTGTCAACATTAACGCGCGTCAGTGTTGACAGCCCTAATTTATAGCATTTAAACCATAAGTAGTATCAAAGATGGACATAGACAACTACTGTGACATCATCTGTTGGTTTCAGAAATTGTGTTTTGAAGCCCCAAGATTACCATTTTCACCACAACCATCTTAGTTTTAAAGAACAAGATGTGGTGAGAAGTAGAGGGCCTGACTGTGAAACTGCTAGCTCTATGCAGTAAGCATACAAAAGATAATCCAACATTTTTAAGCAATTTAAACATGATTTGCAAAATAGTTGTAATAATGTTTTATTCAATATTGCTCCAAAATCAGTGACTAAGCCCATAAACTCACAAGGAAAGCGTTTACAGTGGTCAAGATAGAAAGCTGTTTTCTCGTAGACTTTTATAGGACTGGGAGTCTTATGTCAACCCCATAACTCCAAGTGTATTATATTTGATAAATGAATTTTCAAGACTTTTACATCATGTGTGCCCCCACCCCCACCCAAAATAATGTGTCGGTAAAGTGTATCATAATTTGGACATTGATTCTGTCTATGCAGGTTGTGAGGAATCATGAGCTTGTGGGTCAGGTGAGCCTTGATCAGCTGGAGGCAAGTGTTAGTGGGATGCCAGTAACAGAAGAGGAACATTTGTCTAACATGGACCAGCTCGATAAAGACAAAGAAGACGTAGAAATGGAGGAATTTTTTGCAGACTGTGATGAGGTTCCACAAGCTGAGAACCTGGAAGAAAACTATACCACAGAGAAAACTGCACTCCAGATCAAGGAATGCCAGGGAAGCAACGAAGAAAGTCCTGGCGAGACTTCCGAATCAGACATTCAACATGAGAATGCAAAACCAAACTCTACTGTCCAACAAGACCTGCAAAAACAAGCGGAGATTGTGCTGCCAGAGACTGCAAGAGGACAGGAGACGGGAAATGTGGAACAAAGTGTTGCAGAACTGAAAATTACAGATACCCCATGTGAGGATTGCAATGGTCCAGAGGAAGAGAGGCAGACAAATGAAAGCCAAGCCCAACCCAAATTCACAGAATGTGGAGACAAACAACAAAAGGAGACAGGAAATGATTTCAAAGTGGATGAAAAAACACCAGCGCAAAAGCAAGATGTTAAAGCCCTTGAGCATAAAACACTGAACATCGAGGCAAGGGTAGAAGATGACATACTGCGTCATATCTTACAGTTGGACAATGATGGCAGCAAGATGGATAACAAGGCGGATCAGGATAAAACGGTTAAGATGGAGAAGGGCACTGAGGCAAGTGATCCAAGTGATATCCCATTAGCTAAGGAGAGCAACTTCCCTTTGTCCCAAAAGAGTCAAGTTAATACACAGGCAAATTCAGCCTTAACAAAACTAAATATTGCACATGTAAATAACACAAGGACAAAGGAGAGTTTAAAAATTGAAAGGCATATGTTAACCCTCCCGCCCACTTGTGCACGAATTAAGATGATCACCGGGGATATTTTAGGTGTCTCATTTACAAAATTAAAGAGGGAACAAGTACACACTCAGAAAAGCAGTGAACAGGAACCTAAACCTTGTAAAGAAATACCAGTACTTGAGAAAGAATGTCTGAAGAAGGAAATGCACTCTCCTGGGTGCTTCAAGAAGGAAGAAGTGAAAGGGCCTTTCGAGCAGAAGCAGAACCAAGAATCTGAGATACTTGCAGAAGATGAGGAAGGATACAAAGATCAGGCACCTGATGACCACGACAGCATGAAAGATGACGATTGTCTGCAAGAGCATAAAGGTAAAAAGAAATTATGACAGTGAATCTAAATATTAGTTTTTGTGCATGTTTGTAAGCAGTGTTTCAAAACAGTCTGTCTTACATATTCCTGCTCAGTTGTTTAAAGTACAGAAAAAGAGATGGTAGATGTAGATACTGGGTAATATCAACGATACAGTTGTGAAAATAAAAGTGCTCCCTCTTTCAGTTGTAAGTTTTTATGTATCAGGACATAGTTAAAAATGTTGGTCCTCAGCAGGTTTTCAAATTAGATAAGTACAATCAAAGATGAACTATTAAATATGACACTGTCATTAATAATTTATCAAATATTGAGCCAAAAAGCCATCTGCTGCCTCTATAGGATATAAGAAGGTTAGTAACAGCCAGATGCTACAAATCAAATGCCTCCTGATTAACTGATCATCAGCAAGTATGGTGACCTTTACAAAAACAAATGGTCTGGCAGTTCATTCGTCTTATTCACACATGTGTATTAAAACAATGCACGTCTTCTCAGGAGTGGATGTCCAAGGTGACAATGCTCAGACGGTGATGTTTAGTGATAATGCAAAGCATCACATTTGGAGAAAACCAAACAGGATAACAACACAAACACCTTGTACCACCTGTCACGCAGGGTGGTGGAGGGGTGATGATTTAGGCTTGTTTCCAAGCCAGAGGACAGTGGCTGTGCTTAAATGAATGCCTGAAAACCTCAAACTGAACTGGAGCACTGTTGTAAAGACTGATAACTTACTGCTGTTAAAGATGGTTCTAGAACAGTGGTTCCCAAAGTGGGGAGCGCGGGAGGGGGGGGGTATGAATAAAACAAAAAAAAGAGTGCTTGGACACTGCTAGCATAATGGACAGGTTTTTTATGGGGCTCCCACACAAACGCAAAGCAGAAGATGAAGCATCGCCAAATATGCTTCCAAACCAACTTCCTTCCAAACCAAAGACTAGAAAATATGATGAAGCATATCTCGCCTTTGGCTTCACCTGCACAACGGTGGTGCCAAGGTAGGTATCCCCGACAGAGTTTGTTTCCCCTGCGTCGGGAGCACGCGCTGGGCTGTCCAAATCACGGACAAACAGTATCCCACAGCTGTTTATGTTTTTAAACCCATTTTGCACAGAGAGGCATTTTTTGAAAAATGTATTGATAACAAT